>JAVCKS010009961.1:0-10583 GCA_032273685.1 Pteraster tesselatus
GTCTGCCCCCTAGGTCTGGCCCCCTACGTCTGGCCCCCTACGTCCGGCCTACTTCCGCCCCCTATGTCCCCCTAAAGTACACTTTAAATCTTAACCAAATACTTGCATCTACGTTGCTAATCAATTGATTGCCTTTGATTAAACCAAACAGATATCTTGTGGAAACGAAGGAAATTGAAGTGAACATCAAGGACAACTGGGACAGTACCTTATTGTAAGTCACTATGTATCGAGAGGTCGGTTAACAAAACAAAACACTATTTAGATAATTTTAGACAAGATCTGGGGTTGTGGAATAGGCTGTACAGCCTGTACAAATCACTATCCTTGAAGAGATAGAATGCAAGGGGACAAAAATGCCACAATACACTGTTATTTACAAAATGTCGCATGCAAAGGAATTAAGCTACATGTAACGCAAGATTTAGAATGTACGTTTTAGTTTTGAAAGTATTTTCAAGTTTTGCTAAAAGAAAACACTGTGCCTTAGTGCCTAGCGTTGGTAAAATACAGGTTTTGTGCTTAAGGAGATTATTTTAATTTACCGGTAATAGATTTAAGCTTGATAAAAATATGCTTCCTGCTTAAGCACAAAAGCAAGGTAATCAGTGATATAACAGTGTAAACCATAATGTACATGCGCTGTTAAGCGGTGAAATATGCTTAAATGCTTAATTGTTTCGCTAAGTAGCCAGTGTATCTAGCAATACATTTCATTGGATGTTAGAATAATATAAGCACCGGTATTATTATTATTAATAATATAGTAAAATGCAAATAATGTATCAAGGGATAGACAGTTAAACATTTTATAGTTGCAACTCTTCTGTTAATTTTCAAACCTCAGTACTCTTCCATCATCTGATGTTAAATGAAAGCCAAAAATTTAAATTAGAAATTTGAACAAGTTGTATTTTTGTTGCATTGAAGAATGGTGTCCTGTGTGCCATTATCATTTGTTTGTCATAAATAATGCGGGTTATAATTTCACAATTTCTTCTAAAGTTTTCAAAACATGAAACATATAGGTTGAAATTGAATGTTTATTGTAAATCTAGATTATCAGTTTATTGTGGCTGTTTTGTAGAGATAATTACTGTTCCTTCATAACATCATATAGTCTTGTAGCCAGATTAATTTAGTTTGTTAATTTTTGAATATTAACTGTTTCATTTTGTGTTAGAATTACTTGCTTGTAGTCTCGGTGACTTCTAGTCCTCAAGGTTTAGTTGTGTCTCTGTCCAGGTGATGGTTACCTTTGCAATCTTGAGCTAGGACTGATGCTCCTGTTGTTTCACTCCTACAAAGGTTTGTTTCAGTTTGTCGAAGTGAAGAGATTGGGGCAGCTACCAGTAGGGTCATCTGTTGATCCATTGTTCAATGTTTCTCCAGGCATTCTTTACTGGGCTATGGATAATCTTAATTGGTGAATTGTTAGTTCTGGGTGCAGAATTTGTGAGAGTGGCAGAATCTAGGGCATGTGTCCTTGTTAGCTGCCTTGTTGGTGGCAATGATACGTCGCTCACAAAGTGAATAGTAGTTTATGTAGCTGCTATTGCAGGGTACATCAAACATGCTACTGATGTAGGAGCTGAACGCAAGACAGCTTAATGAACTCAGAAATTTAGGATATCCTGAATGCCATTTGTAAAACGGCATCTGCTTGGTGGTGTTCCCTTCAGCCATGCAGACCCACTGATCTTCATTCGCCTCCTTGCATCCCAACCAGACATACAACGTTGATGGCAATGTCTCGGTAATGAAGGCTTGCTCTTCTGCTGAATCAATGACGGCCAGCAAACTGTCATTACCTCTACAGTAGCTGTCTGCTGCTACCCAAGTCTTAAATTTACTGCCTCGGTAGTAGCAAGATAAATCGTACTGTACCCAGTCTGGTGGACACCCATGAATATGTACACCAGCAGAGAATGCGAGATTTTGAATTTCACCGAGAAACATGAGGGAAAATACAGAAACAATTTTCAAGGCAGCCATCTCGAAAGATGTTCAACTACCAACTACCGTAGTAAAATGGTTCCTTGACTACAAGTCAACTGCTAACGTTGAGCGTGTACGAGTGACTAGGGTTATTACCACTGTGGTGTTGTCCTTAGCTACCAGCCTTAGCAACCGTACTAACAATCTACATCCTACAAATTGAGCGTCCTGAATATTGCCAAGTCAGTTTTCAAAATCCTGTATAGATAGATCATGAATAAACATGACTTTCTGTTGTTTGTCATTGGTCGCCTGTGTTGTTCGCATATCCATATATGTAAAAAACTTTGTTCTGTATTTTTATTGAAACTACATGTAGGCTTTCATCTATCTCTACTTTTAGCAATAAATAGGCATCAGCTAGTTCATTTGACTGTTGTGCATCTCGTTGTCATAGAAATATATTACTCTTGTGGAATACATGTACATGCAAATTGTGAAATCAATAAGTGCAGCAATTATCTCTTGAAGGACTTGGTTCTGTAGTGAATATCCATTCGACCGATGGTATTATCTGGGGAGTAATTGAAGTCTTGCAAGCTTAAAGCTATTCATCCATCTAATGTGTCAAGTTAAAATCTTGCTTATATTTTGCCTTTCAGGTACTACGCCTGTTTATGTGGCCACAAAGCCGTAGCAGAATACCTACTTGATAATGGTTTGTCGCTTGTTATTATTTTTAGTTACGTGTATTTCAGATGTCAAACAATTTGAGATTATCGCAGATGTGTTAACCCTTTGTTTACCAACAATAAAGTAAGAGTTAAATTAAGTAGGCTTTGATTGGACTGGGACTCAAAAGTTCGTCGGTAAACAAAGGGTTAATACACACAAAAAAAAAAACCTATGAATGAAGGATTGTCAAATTATTTGGGTAAATTTATTGTGTGCTTGTGTGACATTTGCGTATGGCACTCAGAAAAAATCTGTGCATGTGGTGACACACAGATTTTGTTCACCTCATCACCATGTGATCTTTAATGTGTGGTTTATATGCAGGCTGTCTGTGTTATTGTAGTAGAGAGATTTCGCATTTGAGCGTGTATGCGTACACTTACGTTCAGCAAGCTATATGCGTACAGAGCATTTTATGTGTGCTGAGTATATGTGTAGCAGATGTATATGCGTGTGATGTCATATGACCACATAAAATGTGACGTGCATGTATCTGTCGTGCTTATCCATTTGCCTCTAATATGTGATAGTATTGCCATGAATAAGATAATATATACAGGCTTCAGATATACTAATCCGTACCCGCAAGCAGAATAACACTGAAAATGGCGCTCTCTCACACAGTACGCACTAAGACAGTCTTGTCCCAAAACTATTATTGAAAAATGTTATTCCACCATGCATGAAGGGAAACACACTCATCAAAGCAGTCTTTTGTTTTTCTTCATAGGAGCCAAGTGCGAAGCGAAAACCTTTGATGGTGAGCGCTGCTTGTATGGCGCCCTCACTGATGAAATACGAGACATGTTGAAAGCACGGAAGGTGGTTCGACTGGGCAAATCTCGCAGAGACCCTTACCAAATGCTAATGTGCAGGTACAGTGCTTACATCTGTATATATATCTGAGTGTCGTGGCCGAGTGGTTTTGTGCACTGGACTGCAGAGTCTGGGGTACTGGGTTCAAATCCTTGTCGTGACACTTGTGTCCTTGGGCAAAGCACTTAACCATACTTGCTCCATCCTTCGGATGGGATGTGAAGCCGCAGTTCCCGTGTGATATGCACGTTAAAGAATACTTATCGTGAAAGAGAAGGGGCCCGCCCCGGTATTTTTGGCAGTCTGCGCCCCAATGGTGCTATGTATACATTGTAATAATAGTCATCAAGAGATTCCATTCCTGTAATTGGCGGTCCTTCCGCTGTTGGATGTGGTGAATAAATAAATAATCTCACCAGTGATGTCACAAGAATCTTTAGCCCACATCTGTGTAACTGAGAGATATCCCAATCCCATGTACCAGGACAATGGCTAGAAACAATGAAAAACAGTGTTTCTACGGAATCTAAAATCTCAGGCGGATATGCATTTAACAGTCAACTATAGTCCTTGGGGTATGGAACAAGAATCTTGAACCCACCCATCCTATACTGGATACCCTATAGAATAGCTATAAAAAGATGTGTGTTTAAGGATTCGTGTTTAAGTCTGGCATATATCAAGAAATGCTCCTTGTCATGTTTACCGCTACGAAGATGTGTCTTTGACACATTCCTCATCCTTATGGTCAGGTTACTTGAAGGGGGCTGCTATGAAGACATTGTCTTTGAGGTCCAGAAGGAATCTTTTCCCGCTCACCGATGCATCCTCCAGGCTCGTAGTGCATACTTTGCGGAGAAACTAGAAACCAGCTGGAGGTTTAAAAAGACCATCTACATCAAGGCCAGCATGGTAGGTGGAAGGTCAGCATGGTAGGTTGAAGGCCAGCATGGTAGGTTAAAGGCCAGCATGGTAGGTTGAAGGTCAGCATGGTAGGTTAAAGGTCAGCATGGTAGGTTGAAGGTCAGCATGGTAGGGTTAAGGCAAGCATGGTAGGTAGAGTGCTATAGATCGTAGTCATGATCTTCATCAAGGCCAGCATGTCAGGTTAAAGGCTACAGATAATTGTACTCATGATTTACATGTACAACCAGGTCTATAGCTTGTAGTCGTGATCTTAAACTACGACGTCCAAAACAATTACTGGAAATTAAACCAAAAATGTCCACAGTGTTAGGGCCCGAGACCCACACTGGCATTAGGGTTAGGGTCTAAAAGAAACCTGGACTGGCTTTAGGGTAATGGTGAGGGTCTAAGACTTACGCTGGCTTTAGGGTTAGGATCCAAAAGACACTCGGACTGGCTTTAGGGTTTATGATTAGGGTAAGAAGACTGGCTATAGGGAGCCATATCAACACTACTCGTTCAACTAATATCATGTTTCCTGTTGTACCAGGTTCGGCCTGCAGCCTTCAGGGGCATCCTGAGCTACATCTACACTGGTAAGTAGCTACTCTTGGAATCACCTTGGTAAACTGCCACGAGTTGGAGATGCAATTATACTATGTACTATAGTGGAAACCATGCTGTTTATTAGCTGCGACCGGTAGCTCCCTAGCTTGCCCTGTCAGTCGATTCGTTGGCTGGTTCACAACATGTCCCAACAGGGGAGTAACTATTGTTGCTGTTTTGTCTTGGCCAACGACAGGGTACCTGGAAGTCCATCTAGACTGCATCGATGATTGCCTTCTATTCGCCAAGAAGTGCCAGATGATAGATCTTGTTAAACAACTTGAGAATAGACTAGATGCTATAAGCACATACGGTAATTACCTGTTTGTTTTTAATTGATTGGGGCACCTGAAAGCGTAATGAGTAGTCTTAATTCCAGGCTAAACTTAAGAAGTAGATACAGCTATAGTTAACCATATAGAAACTGGGGAAATATATTGCTTATTTTTGACTCGATCAAGACTTTGTGAGGAAATAAACGTAGGCTGCTACCGGAATAAAACAGTCAATATGTGAACAGTGTTGATTCAAATACAGCACAAACCATGGTACTGGTAGGTCCTACTTGCATAGTGGAATTCGACTCATTTGTTTAAAAAACAAAAAGAAGAAACTGCACGTGCACGACCGTAACTACTTAGCCTTCCAGTTACCAAGGTCTGGGTCTCAGCTGCTACGTCACTGTGTAACTAGTCCTTAGTCCCCACAAACCCAGCACACCCCCATGACTGCTTTAAAATACTTCTTTCCTTTCAGTTCCTCTCAAACCGGGTACAGATGTTTCCATGGTAACGGTGGAGCCATCTCCAGACAATCCATTCCTACAGGATGACCTTCATCACCTAGCTGATACTGTAGTCCCGCCGATGTACTGCCAGGTAAGGCCAGCTAGTTGATAGTGTAGTCCCACCGATGTACAGTCAGGTAAGGCCAGCTAGTTGATAGTGTAGTTCCACTGATGTACAGTCAGGTAAGGCCAGCTAGTTGATAGTGTAGTTCCACTGATGTACAGTCAGGTAAGGCCAGCTAGTGGATACTGTAGTCCCAACGATGTACAGTGAGATAAGGCCAGCTAGTGGATACTGTAGTCCCACCGATGTACTGTCAGGTAAGGCCAGCTAGTGGATACTGTAGTCCCAACGATGTACAGTGAGATAAGGCCAGCTAGTGGATACTGTAGTCCCACCGATGTACTGTCAGGTAAGGCCAGCTAGTTGATAGTGTAGTCCCACCGTTGTACTGTCAGGTAAGGCCAGCTATTGATAGTGTAGTTCCACTGATGTACAGTCAGGTAAGGCCAGTTAGTTGATACTGTAGTCCCACCGATGTAAACAATGCAACCTTTTTGGTACATAATTACTAATGAATCTTACCTGGACCTTATTTCTGTCGGATTTTACCCTAAGAAATAATGTTCAATGTTTAATTTATAATTTGGGAGGTTTGCCCATCTATTCACAGGCAGTAACAGGGTATTTTGTTGTGATTGCTGCCAGTTAATTGTGTTCCTTTTGTTGATCATTATTTGTGTTTCCACTTCTAGTTCTATGGTCCTGGCATCCTACCCTTCTGTGGTGAACATCAGGAAATAGCACCCTACGCTGATATCTGCTTCTTAGTCAAAGACGATGTCTTCTATTGTCATAAGGTGAGTAGCAAAGTTCCATACTATAGGCTTGTTGAAGAAACGTGTGTAAGTGTACATTATTTCATGTGTATTATTTGTACTGGAGGCATTTACCGCCTGTAACCCCAGTGTTGTCTACTGCCGTGATAGCTTGGTGCGGGGGAACTTTCGTCGCCTTGGGGATGGTGGCGATTGCAAGCATGCTCTTTAGGTTACTTTTTCTCTGCTTTGATACAAAACCAGCAGATTTTCTGTGGTTCAAATTGATTGGACAAAGTTTTGCTTATGCTATATTGCTTTTAGCCGGGTAACCATGGCATTTTAGAACTTGTAGCTAGGCGGCCTGGCCGATTAATATTGGTAGCGGAGACCAGGACCATATCTACCATTGCACGTCTTTATTCTCATCTTGTAGTCGTACATCTTTATTCTCATCTGGTAGTCGTACATCTTTATTATCATCTTGCAGTTGTACATCTTTATTATCATCTTGTAGTCGTACATCTTTATTCTCATCTTGTAGTCGTACATCTTTATTATCATCTTGTAGTCGTACATCTTTATTATCATCTTGTAGTCGTACATCTTTATTCTCATCTTGTAGTCGTTCATCTTTATTCTCATCTTGTAGTTGTACAACTTTGTTCTTATCTTGTAGTTGTACATCTTTGTTCTTATCTTGTAGTTGTACATCTTTATTCTCATCTTGTAGTTGTACATCTTTATTCCCATCTTGTAGTCGAACATCTTTATTCTCATCTTGTAGTCGTACATCTTTATTCTCATCTTGTAGTTGTACATCTTTATTCTCATCTTGTAGTCGTACATCTTTATTATCATCTTGCAGCTGTACATCTTTATTATCATCTTGTAGTCGTACATCTTTATTCTCATCTTGTAGTCGTACATCTTTATTATCATCTTGTAGTCGTACATCTTTATTATCATCTTGTAGTCGTACATCTTTATTCTCATCTTGTAGTCGTTCATCTTTATTCTCATCTTGTAGTTGTACAACTTTGTTCTTATCTTGTAGTTGTACATCTTTATTCTCATCTTGTAGTTGTACATCTTTATTCCCATCTTGTAGTCGTACATCTTTATTCTCATTTTGTAGTCGTACATCTTTATTCTCATCTTGTAGTTGTACATCTTTATTATTACCTTTTAGTCGTACGTTTTTATTATCATCTTGTAGTTGTACATCTTTATTCTCATTTTGTAGTCGTACGACTTTATCTGTTGACAGGTGTTCTTTTGTTGCCGTAGCGAGTACTTCCAAGCTCTCTTATCGGATCATTTCTCTGAGAATGCCTTAGATCCACATTACTCCCTGCCTACAGTTAAGATCCACAACATATCACCCAAGATCTTCGCTAAAGTGGTGTACTACATGTACACGGAGAGGGTAGAGGTAGGTTGTATACGGGGCAATCATCGGACTAAATAGGGCGCCCTCAATCAGTCGTTATGTGCAGATTCTAAGTTTCAGTTACCACAATCGACGGCAGATGACTATTCCCAGCACTGTTCCCGTAAACCAAGGCAACTACTACAGAGGGCTAGGGGGTTAGGAAATATTGGCTTTCCCTTTTGTTTAACGGTCGATTACTTTCCTTGTAAACAATAGTTATTACATGTCAAGTAATCAGCCAATATTCTCAGAGAATTTTCAACACTCACTGTTTCCGTCATTCAAAGTTATATTTAGCATGATTATGTACAAAAAGAACAGGAGGCAAGGGAGATAGGTGAAGGTTCGTTTCAGCGGTGGTCTGTTATCGCAATAGTGGTGTGATATATTGAAGTACAACAATATAATGTATTGTTACTAATATGAGAATATATGATGTTTACATACCACTACTGACTAGTAGCCAGCCGGGCGCCAGGCCAGTTACCCACCTCATTACACTATGTTGATAAACCTCCCTACCAGTGGGTTTCCACTTCCGGTAACTAAATCCCCAACTTATACTTGAGTGTGTAAATGGTGTAAATAAAGTCACTCTACTATAGACAGTCAACCAAGTCAGAGGTACTACAGTCAATTCCTTATAACTAAGTTAGGGAAATAACAAGTGGTTTATAGGACGTTTAAGGCTTTGTGAAAATATCAATCTACCTTGTAGTTTTTTAACGATAACTTGTGCCCCATTTCCATTGTTAGTTTCTCATATTAGCCCTTTGTATGCGGATGGCCTTTTCTCTAACCTCCCAAATATCTAATAACGTTAACGACTGCTACCCCTACACAGTTAACAGAAGACACCTGCTATGACGTACTATGCATTGCCGATATCTACCTGTTGCCCGGTTTAAAACGTATCTGTGCTAATGAAATCTACAAGCATCTCACCGAGGACAATGTCATTTCTGTGTTACAAGTATCAAGGATGTTCAACCTGACAAGACTCGAGAATCACTGTACGGAGTATATCGCCGCCAATCTCGAAAAGGTACTTACAACTTTTGAACTAATGAAAGTGTTTTACTTACAATTACAACCACAATCAACCTCGCATATGTCAAAGTCGGGCAACTCGGGGGGGGAAAAAAAGGTTTTCAACTCAATCTTCTAGGAAAGTCCCAATTTTTTCTGAAACCAGTAATTATGGCATCCCGTGCACAACTCAAATTTAATGTAATTCAAAGCATTTAGTCTGGTTCTAATGGATTCTTGTGAACCGCTCTGCAAAAATGAGTGGAATGTGGCCGGAAACTTTATTTGAGCTGTATATATATATGGCTGGAAAGAGTGCAATACCAGCTTTGTTTTGATATGTGTTGGACACCCATTGTATTGTTGCCTAAAAGTTATCATCTTCTCAACGAAAGGTACTAAAGGTTTTAATGTGTGTAAATCCTTAGTTACATGTTAATTACATGTATATCATAATTCAAATTAGGGTTTGCGACATGCGACTCATTTTTGGAGAGCGGTTCACAATTATGCAAAGTTAACTATACTTTTCTTACAAGTTACACAGCTATTAAATATTAACTGAAAACTAAAAAGTGTGAAATTTATCTCGTAGAACTGTTAGTTAACACGAAAAAACCCTCCACAAAGGTAGTTTTACACATCAGAATAAATAATCGTGAACTATATTTTCTCGAAAAGCAAATTAGGGTCATTATAATGTATATAATACAGTTCGTTTTAAAGTGACCCAAATTTAGTGATTCCCCCAATAATGGAGTGAAAAAGCAGAAGCGGCAGCGAAAGCTAAATGCAGAAGCAGGGTGAGAACCTACCTTGTCTTGTCGCTGTTAGGTGATTGACCTTGAGGAGTTCCAGCAGTTGATCCTTGAGGATGCAGCAGGCATTAGGGATCGTCAGGAGACTGATTCTATAATGGTCATCGACGATGTCCGCCACCACATCACCAGGCTGGTGGAAACGTTTAGTGATTTGGACGAGGCTCAGGACAAGCTTCACAATCTGGAAATTCTACTGTTACGGTTAGGTCTGGACTGCTAGAATGTATTGGGTTGGGTCTTGGTTTATGGAATGTTAGAAGGTTGGGTCTTGGTTTATGGAACGCTATAGGGTTGGGTCTTGGTTTATGGAACGCTATAAGGTTGAGTTTCGGCTTGTAAGATGGTAGAAGGTTGGGTCTTGGTTTATGGAATGCTCATAGGTTGAGTTTCGGCTTGTAAGATGGTAGAAGGTTGGGTCTTGGTTTATGCAATGCTCATAGGTTGAGTTTCGGCTTGTAAGATGGTAGAAGGTTGGGTCTTGGTTTATGGAATGCTAATGTTGGGTCTTGGTTTATGGAATGCTAATGTTGGGTCTTGGTTTATGGAATGTTAGAAGGTTGGGTCTTGGTTTATGGAACGCTATAAGGTTGGGTCTTGGTTTATGGAACGCTATAAGGTTGAGTTTCGGCTTGTAAGATGGTAGAAGGTTGGGTCTTGGTTTATGGAATGCTCATAGGTTGAGTTTCGGCTT
>JAVCKS010009983.1:4450-16532 GCA_032273685.1 Pteraster tesselatus
TGTAATTGCACTCACCTATTATTATTCATTATGATTGTACAGTGTGGGTCATTCTACCAGATTGGGATTTGATCTGTGTACCGGTACCCCTAGTGCTGAGCATTTACGGATATGTTCAGTTGGGTACATGTGTACCCAATACAAGCTAGTGCTAATACAGAGAACTTGCTTATGGGCAACAAAAGCAAAAGAATAGAAGCTACTTACTAGTACTGCCACATTGCAGAATAATTGTATAATTTGTCTTATTACATAATAACAGTTAAATGTTATTTGTGTTGATACACAATGCAGCTAGTCTTTTTTTTAAGTTCCTAAACCAGTTCCCTGTAATAATGTTTTTAAAATGTTTTAACAATTCCCTCCATCTATAGTTATCATCTGCAAGCAAGTGAAATATTTCAGTTGGTGTACGACAATCCTAGTGGGGGGAGGGGGGTATCTCCTATGATAGTGCCATCTTTCTGCTACGTACATGTATATAAATAATACAAATACTCTTTAAGCAAGATAAGTTGACTAAAGAAAACTTTAGTATGATAGGGATTTTATGAATGATAATATTTTGTAAAAGCAATCTTGTCAGTAGTTTTTACTTGCGTTTATTACTGTTTTATTTAAGAGAACACTCTAAAGAACACACAGTAGGCTAACTTTAAGTTTTAGCGTGTTTTCCATTGTAATTGTTCTCCTGTTCTAAAAACCAGCTCTTATACATACAGTGTACATGTACTAATCCAGGCTCCAATAATTGATTTACTCAACCATCTTAATAATAATAATAGTAATTGATTTATAGAGCGCTACACATGCGTCTCAGCACTCTGTACAAACTATAAAAAGGATATACATGTAAGTAACTATAGCAACCACCTCCTTCCCAATTAATATAATACAGACCCTCAGCGTAAGCTGTAACTATGTCAACCACCTACTCTCAAAGTATAGTACATGACAGAGACCCTAGTGGTAGGCTATAACTGTATAAATCCCCTTCTCTCAAAGGATACAAATTAATAACAAAAATTAGTACCCGACCCAAAATGTCAATATCCAGGTTTATTGTCTCCTAAAGTCAGATACTTGTGACATAGTAGTTTACTTTGCATTAGAAAGTTAGCATATATGTACTAAAAATATTCTGATTGTGTACTATAACAACAAGAGCAAACCCAAAGGTGTGCAAAGTTGAGACGTTGTAAAATCTCGACCACAATGATCAAGTTGGGATAATGTCCCAAACAGGACATACAATCTCGACCACAGTGATTTAGGTCGGAATAATGTCCCAAAAGGTGCTCCATACTGTGCACCCCCTCTATAATATCGCTTTGTGGCTGAATGATTGAGTGCATACAATGTCATATTTTGGTACCCAGATCGACCAAGGGATCACAGAATATCGCCGATAAATGATTATCAGTTATCACAAAACCTTAACCATGACCTTAAACATCCCAATAACAACTTGTGAGAGATATTTGTTAGGCCTACCCTGTACATTTACCTGGTGAAGTTTTTCCGAACATGAGCTACTACATTGTATGTGAAGTAAAAGAGGCATACACACGCAGGCACGAACGCACACACACGCAGGCACACACAAGCACACTCATACATTCCCCGAACATTACAATAGTTTCGCTAATGCCCTGGCGTCTCAACTAATTACTTAACATAATTGGAAAACGTGAATGTACTTGTAATGTTATGATTCGCAAATGGCAACTGAAACAACTGTCAGTATGTTCAACTGATGACAGGATGTAGGCTGTTTCGCATGTAACAGCCTACATAACATACATGTACAGTCCTAGGAACATTCCAATGGGCAATTCCACGGATACTCACGTTACAATTGGAGGGAATTTGATTGCTTGCATAAACTCCATTGTTTTGTTTTTAGTACATATAATATTCTACTTGTTCTTGACACAAAAACAAAACCTTCAGGTTACATGATTTGGAAAGACTATTTCGATATTGAGACAAATACTGTTCGTTAAAAAAAATCTGAGGTTTCACTTGGGTGGAAATTATGCATTAGAACTGGTTACTTGGAATTATGGTTAATCATGTTACAATTTGTTCAGGCTTTGTCACCATCACCAACCTCAAATTTTGTCTTGAGCAAATCCAATGCTCTAACAAAGTGACTGAAAGGTAGAGAAACCTTAACTATAGAATAACCCGCCACTTGCTATTTAATGACTGGGTTGGTATCACTGCAATTGGTGTCACTGTTATGTGAAGGCTGGGTACCAGAGGTATTTTTTAGAAAGGGACGTGGTGGCGGGGTATTCTATAGTTACTTCGGAAAACCTTATTCATGTACAAAATTCGATTATGATTTGGCACAATGAAGGAACATGTTGCTAGAACAAAAGAATAACGAGGAAATATAGATTTTCCAATATTAATACTTCCAGTTCAAATATCAAAATGTTGCCCACTATTTTATGCAACAAAATTCTCTAAGAAAGGCTGGTCACTGTTTAAACCATGTTCTGCAAGGTCTCTGCCACTGAAATCAGTGCCTAGCAAAGTAGCAAATTTGGATTGAGGCTCTTGTCCATCGACCTGTGAAAATACCCCAATCAATAACTTTTAACTGGTCTACTGCAACTCACTTTTTAAAAAAAGGGGATAAGTAAATTGTTTGCAGGAGAGCTCTTCATAATACTCATGTACTGCTACGATCTTGTTGATCAACCTCGAGCCTGGTCCAACCTACTTGTAAGTCTGGGCGACTAGTGAAATTCACTACTCGAGTACCAAAGCCATCATGCAATTAGTCGTAACTGGTTTGCTACATTTTGTCTGCATAGATAGCGTATAATTGTCCGATGCAAGCCTGCGAAAATGCACACCGGTATACAATGCACATGCTTTTGCATAAACATTGGTTCGTTGACCACTTTGCGAATGTGAGAACTGAGCAAAATAACTAATCCCGCCCACAACCATTACCACGCGCACGTGATATACAAGTAGCACCTGCTCAACGATTTCTTACCTTGGTGTGATCCATTCAAGATTTGTGTAGCGTGTTCGGGACAAACAAATATCGACCAATCGCAGAAGCCCGCTTGTTGTGCAGCAGACGCACTAGCCAAATCTACACAAGTACATGTATACATGTATGTATATACGGTCCATCCAGGGACCACGCCCTCTATACCAGAACACGTGCAACACAGTGATCTGTTTGGTGCAGCGCGCATTATGGACACCGATAGTTCAGCCGGCCTAGCACGTGTGAATAGTTTGCAGTAGTCGTGACTCACTTCTTAGGACAAGCAGTAACGACTCGCAAGTACATTGAAGAAGTCGTTGCGGCCTCATCAATCAAGTACTCCGCGCTGCGAGTAGTGGATTGTTCGCAAGTAGGACTAGTTGTGGAAATTACTAGACTATTCGCGCATAGTTTGAAGTAGTCGTGGCAATCACTAGTTGCGACTAGTCGACTAGTCGCGACTAGTCGACTAGTCGCACAGGTTTAGTCCAGCCACCGAAAAATTAACCTGTGTATGTATGTGCATACATAAACATGTGCACTGATTGTATTTACATGTACAGTGTACATTAAGAGATCCTTGTTGATCAAACATCTGTTTAATAGTTACTGGTACTTCAGCAGTCCAACCAATGCACTTCTTCTACTAAGTACTGTAATTTAACTTGTATTAATTGCGTGCCATGAGTGGATTAAAAAAAAAATAGAAGGTACTGGTAGTAATGGTTGTTAAACATAGCTCAACTGCTGTGACATATGATTCACAAATGGCAACTGAAACAGCTGTTTCAATATGTTCAACTGACCATAGAGGGTATGGCTGCTTGTTCGCATACCACACTCCTGAGTAGGAGGTTTGTACAGATAACTACAGCATTACAAATGGGTCATCACCCATTAGTGCAATCCATTGTTACATGATAGCCCAAGCATGCACAAATTGTTATCTCACGCGTACAAAAAAAAAATGGTTTCTCCTCTTTCCAATGATGGTAATATCAAATATAAGGCTTCTCATTTTATAGGAACATGTACATGTAGTTTACACTTCACACTGACTGCAGTGCTAACGTATCAATGTATCAATTATTATTATTTTGAATTGAAATGGAAAGGCATGAGTGGTGTGTGATGGTGGGGTTCGATTCTTATGAATGCGAATACTGAAACTTGGCTAATTACACTTTGTAGGCACCGTTCTTAGTTTGATTATCAACAAAAATATAAACATGTAAAACAATTCCAATCAATTTCCTAAAATTGCTCCTCAAACAAAGACAATGATTAATAGCCAAACCACTCTGAGCTAAAAAAAAAAAAACCCAGGTTTTTTAGCCTTGCCTTGTACATGTATGCATTACACCCTTTTGTACCACCTATAAATGTATCATTTTACATAGTCCTACTAACATTGATGTGCTTGTCTATTAATCTGCTCAATGCAGGTCAAGTAAAAAAAAAAATGTACCTTAACCCTTTGCGTGCTATTGGCAACTTCTGTCAGCAAATGGATAGGAACTACTGCGAAACTGTTGACCTCTGGGCTACGATTGACCAGATATAGTTAGCTGTATACTTTGACAATATTTTTTCACCATAAAACAACAGTGTTTTCTTACAATTTGTCTTAAAGTGTCCAATCAAAAACAGGATTTAGTATTGTAGCATGCAAAGGGTTAAGCCTCATACTAGATACATACCGTATAAACAGCTTATTTAACTGAAAACAATTTTAAAATATTAACTTGTATTTGATTATATGCTTTCTTTTTCTTTGCAGTTCCTTATCCTGCAAGCCTACAACATGACGTAAGATGAACCAATGAGTCACCCAAGAATTCCACCAGTAACTGTTAATGATGACCCAAAGCCGAAGACCCAAAATTTAATAAAGAAGTTCATCTTCACAAAGATTAGTCTAACATCCTGTTGCAAAGTTACAAGAATCTACGCTTTATCACTATGATTGATTTCATGGAATATTTGAATGTTCTACTCATAGTTCTGGCCGCATTCCAAGTTGAAAGTCATGCCTGGCCCTTCAGACGATACTGCCCATGCATATGTGCCCAGGTATCCACTCCAGAGATTACAGCAATTCTAGGTCCGGGCCAGTACAAACAAGTCGACTGTCGACATGGTACTCTGGACGATATTCCTTCATCTATCCCGCAGGATACACAGATCCTACTTCTGGGAAATAACATAATCTTGAGCATCTCAGACAATATAGATTACCTCTACGAGTTACTCTACCTAGACCTGTCTCAAAATCGATTGACTGGCATCTACAAAGATGACATCACATCAAACAAACTTCTCGAGTACATTAATCTTAACGGTAATCAGATAAGCTTTGTTTCACCTAGCTGCTTGCAATCTTTGGTCTACCTTAAACATGTGTTGCTTTACGACAACCAGCTGCCATACATCCCAGATGGATTCAAAAACCTTACCAAGCTCGTCAACCTTGATCTGTCCAGGAATCAGATCTCTATTGTATACAGCAACTCCTTCCGGGACTTACGAAGCCTACAGACCCTCAACTTGCAGCGGAACATCATCGGAACCGTTGAATTGGGTTCCTTCTACCAGACACCAAAATTAGTGACTATCCTCCTGAATGGCAACATGATATCCTGGTTGATTCCTCAGACGTTTAGTGGACTGTCAATGCTTCAGACACTGACTTTGCATGACAACCATCTACGTACACTACCTCCTAGGGTATTCGAAACACTGTACAACATCAAGACAATTGATCTTCACAATAATCAACTGTCTTTTTTACATCGAGCAGCGTTCCACGGTCTGAATTCAATGGACACCCTCAATCTAAGCAGCAACGATCTCCGCAATATTCAGGCAACCACATTCCAGGGTCTCGGTGGTCTCCTTAAACTTGATCTTTCTAATAATCTACATATTGGCAGCTTACCCTATGGACTATTTAATGGCTTGCACAATCTTCAATCACTGACACTTAGCAATGTGCAGAGTTTCCCAATTGACTCATTCAGTGCACTAAGTCAACTGCAAAGCCTGAAATTATCCAAGAGTAATTTGAGAACTATTATTCCCAGGCTCTTCCGAGACCTCTCACGATTACAAATATTGGAACTATCTGACGACGATATTGAAGAGATACTGCCAAATTCTTTCTCACCACTGGGGGGACTTTCCTTTCTAGATTTATCCAACAACAAACTAAAATCAATGAACAGTACACCATTCTACGGGACTAGATTCCAATCACTTACGACGTTGAATCTTCAGAATAATCAAATTGATAAGCTAGAAGCTGGAGCCTTTGTCAATCTACCCAGTCTAAAGGTGCTTCGACTTGATAACAACAGCATCCCTGTTATTCCAAATGGTGTCTTCTCGTGGCAAACCCGTCTCAAGTCAATAAGCCTTGACACCAACCATATACACACTATAGAGAACGGAGTAGTGCCAGCAATCGCCGATGTTGATAGACTCACTGTGGTTAGTAACTACCTCAGCTGTGACTGTCATCTTGTCAACTTTGCTCAGTGGTTTCAGAGAAACTGGCGAAATGTTGAAAGAGCCAACGAGGTATACTGTTATGCTCCTGAAGTCTACAGAAACACACAACTGCTGGACTTGATGAACCGGCAAAGAAACCCTTTCGTATGCGTTTTCCCTAGAATATCCACAGAGCCGAGAGCTACAAGGATAACTAAGACCATTGGGGAGAATGTCTATCTTCACTGCCATCTATTACCAACGGCCGTAGCAACTCTGACGTGGCAGCTTCCCAACCAACTTGAAGTAGATGCTCCTGCTTTACCACCACTCATGAATCATACAATCCAACAAATGGCCAATCACTACGGCACTCTGGTACTACTCAATATACAGATGAAAGATGCTGGCACCTATACATGTACATCATCCAACAAAGTTGGTGAAGATAGGATAACCTATCACATACAAGTTGTACAACATGTTCCTGTGACTATCAGACCCACCATACCACCAACCGACCAACCCCCCTCTACTGGTAGTAACGCTACAACTACACGAGGACCAAACATAGTCCCTACAATCCTTAGTTCCAATTCATCCATTGGTCCTGTTCCTCCCAAACCTGGAGGAGGTACAGCAACGACACCAAGATTTAACAGCCCTGACAACAGGACAGGTACGCCGACCGTCTGCACCCCAAACCCATGTCAGAATGAGGGATTCTGCAGCAAGGTAGCAGAGCAACTCGAGACTGACAATCGAGAAATGGAGAAGAATGAGAGTGAGAGTGAGAGTCTACAACCACAGGAACCGATCGCCTACAAGGCTAAATGTGAGTGCCACCATCACTACGGAGGTGACTTGTGCCAATATCAGAAACCACACCTACCGACAGAGGTCACCGTCACTGCATCGTCAAGAAATATCATCACGATCGCCTGGAAGGGTAAAGATATAGAGAACACGCAGGGGTACAGCGTACTGTACAGAATCGTCGGCGAGAATACCGTTATCAAAAGCGTCCCCATCCACCCTACAGTGCAAACATACACAATGGAACAACTAGAATCGGATGTTTCATATCAGATCTGCGTCATAGCGTTCAATCAAGGTGGACAACGAAACAATGACAAGTTCAACTGTCTGGTCGCTAAAACCCAAAAGCCTGTCGCTCGGACTAACAGCATCTTCAACATGCAGCTACTGGCCATAGTTGGAGGATGCGTTGCAGTTATAATAGCGCTGTTACTAGTTGGTTATGCTTATCAAAAAATGAAGGACAAACAGGCTGGCAAGGAAACTGTTATGGTTAGCGCGGATAGGAATCGTGCTAGCTCATCCTCAATCGCTGAGGTGTTCCGGCGTAGCATGCGTCGACCTGTGACTGCAACATCGTCATTCTATAGCAACTCAGACGATGTCAGGCTCATCGACCTCCAAGGATACCCCGAACGACGTATGTACATGAACCCCATGGAATCCAGACAAAGTATGCTTCTTTCAGATTTGGAAAGATCGGCGGCATTTCGGGATTTCGTACCGGGAGGACCAGAGTTATTTCCCAAGGGAAACAATCGAAAGACATTGAAGATTCAGGATACATCAATGTGAGGCAATGTCTGGATGCTGCTATTGCTGCGTTGTCTTCTATAAATAAAGTAAGATTACTTTTCAATCACTTTAAATATTAAAAAGCAGTTTCTCGAAAGTTTAACATTCTAATCCACCAGATTTCCTAACAGTATTTGACAAGCTTTCAGAACAGCCCTTCACAAAAGTAAGATTTCAAGCTTGCATGCTGCAGACTAAGTTTGTAGGTAACAATTATGTAATACTACCGGTAATCTATTTAATTCTTAAAAGAACAGAGTTTGAGTTCCTTCTCAATGTTTCACACAGCAGTGTACTCCATTTATCAACAAGATGCAAATATCTGCTCGCGGGAAAGCTCGTGTAGTAATTGACTGGTGGTTATAGCAGGTTGCCCTGCTAGATGGAAGTCAAGTGGAGAAATAAATTTCCATTTATACTTGACAAATAATCGGTCAGTGGGCCATAGTGCCTAAATTAATAAGAAGGGACCCCATCACAAATCATACTCCCAATTAGCAGTATTCATTATTTTGATTAGCTTAAATTTGTATTTTTGTTTTATTTCTGACAGACTCAACAATGACTCCGATGACCGACTGAAGGCTGGTTCACAAAGACAACTGACTGCACCAGCTGTTGAGTTTCACAAAGGAGCTTGCTTCACAAGATATTGAGAGATAATTCTCAACAATTGTACAAGAACAATTCAAAATATATTGCATACTAATTAAACACATGCTCCCAGTCTAAAAGATACAGTTTAAAACATACCGTTTTTCCACTATCAAGGCGTTTTTATATTTAAATGCAGCCAGGTCAGCAAAGAGCAGAAGTATCAATGCTTTGGTACTTCTGTGTGGTGAATTTTTCACATAGCATTTACATGTACATTTTACTGCACTCGCATTGCTGCACATTGAGTACTAGACTTTAGTACTGAACGTTTGCCAGAATCAGTAATGGTACTTGGCATGGCTGAGAAAACATTGAATTTTACTCAACTATTTGTGAATTCATTAGAATGCTAGAACTTTTTGGATACACACATGAATATATTTTGGTCCTCATTAGAATCTCAAACATTTCTAGATCACAAGTCTTTGGGTTCTAAAAGGGCTGTGCCGGTTACACGGTTAATCGACCGTTTGTCCGGTTACACGTCTAGTTTTTTTCAGTTTTATTAACCATAAATAATTTTCTAGCAATGGTATTTTCATTTGAGTATTTCTTGGTAAATATTTAAGATGGCACAGCACTACATTGTAGGTTCTAATGAGAACCAAACCCCATGGGATATTCGGAAAGTTCTAACCCTTATTGATCCTACAGTGCAAAATGTTGCAAAGCCTTCAAAAATGCAATAAATGTACATTTGTGACCCAAAGGAACAATATTTGAGAAATGCAGTTAGAAAATGTAAAAATATTGTATTCTGTAAATGTATTTTACTCGAGATTTACACTTTATAAATGTTTAATATAGAGAAGAACTCGCCCGAGTCGGACTCGTACAAGTCGGAACGATGATATAAATTGATATAAAGTCGGAACCTGTAACTCGTTTTTTGCATAACTCAAACTAATTTTCGTGGCATTTTGTTCCAATATCACAAAATTTTCAACACACAAGTCGGATCACTGCCTGCGCGTCTGAGATCATTTCTTGCACTGCTTTTATGGGCGGCCTGGTTGCATGCACTTAATGGTTTCCTCTCTGCAACTCCATATCGAACGCACCTATGTGCTTCGTTCTACACTTTTGTATTTTACCCCGATGGCTAGCCAACTGCTCATAGCTTACCAGAAGAGGCTTCGAAGCCTGTGACGACGGGGCAGGAAATCTGTATTATTAGCAGGCGCTGTTTGCACGGCAAAGTCTCTTCAGATTCCTATTTCAATAAGGAGAGGGGTTATAAGGTCTGAAGTAAGACTATGCAGATCACACGCCTGCACCCGACGTGTTGCATGCACGATGCGGTATACACTTCCCACTTCCACTGCACTGATAGGCGCCTACCCATACCGGCTGTACATATGTACATGCAAACGTAGCTATTCATAGCGCACTCGAAATGAATTTATTTTTCCAATGTAGTTTATATTGCTATTATTTTAGACCCCCCATTTAAATTTTCTATCGCATGATCTGCAGTCCAAAGTCCCCAACATGCTTTCTGGAATGCTAGGATGGCTAGCTGTACGTAGCCATGCCTGGCCTCAGATTTGCTCAACTTAGTCTAAATCGCAAAAATTTTGTTAGCACATCGATTGAGCTAGTTTTACTGTATTTAAACATTTTGTTATTTACAGACTTTTTTTGAGAAATTGTTAAAAAAAAATTATTATTACTTTATTAATTTGATTTTGTTAAAACACATTTTGTTTTAATAATTCATGGTGCATGTAAAAGAATTTCTTTATACGTTATTTTTTTGTACCACTGATGTGAAGTGTTGAGTGTGTGTTTCATTCAGTTGTTGGAATTTATTAAACTTCCTGAGGTACAGTATTCCTGTCAACTCACCATAACATTCTCAAGCAATTTACAATAACTGTGAGCAGATAAACACAAGACTTCCGTTGTGGAATGGCACATTACACAGACTAGCTCGTTTTATGTAGTGTTTTAAAGGTACAGACTAGAAATTTGAAAAGTACTTTAAAGGGACAGACTGGTTCAGTTTTTAAAAGTGCTTTAATGGGACAGACTGTTTCTGTGTACGAAGAGTGTTTTAAGGAGTAGATTGGTTATTCTTATGGAGAGTGATTTAAAGGGATAAAAAGGCTATTAAAAAGTGCTTTAAAGGGACTAGACTTGTTCTGTGTTTCAAAAATTAGAAGGCTCACTATTTGTCGATTCCTGCAAAAAAAATTGGTTGTGGCAGTTACAATGTATTTAATTAACTTCATAGACCCTGAACTTTATGATTCATACAAGCATGTTAATTAGTATAGGCAAGAATCAAGTCATAGCAGATTACCTAACTGGTCTTGTACTGCCAACAAGGATCAGTTCACACCAGAAGACACTTTGAGACTGCCAGATAAATAATGTAATAGTTTGTTTATTGATAGTATTAATTAACCTCCTCCCCCAACAAAAACAAAAACCTAAATAAACTGAGAAAACGTAGGGGTTACCATTAGGGCATAAAAAAAGAAATGTTATGTTGGCGTAACCCGACCTACCCTAGACATTTTTATTGATTTTCAGACAGAAAATAAACATCTAAAGTATAGATATATATACAATATTATAAAAATTGAAAATTAATACAGGCGTTGAGTGCTTTTCTTCAATTTGCTTTGTGTTGTATATCGGGTTGCAACGATGAACACCGTCATTTTGGCGGCAGTTAAAAAAAAAATTAATCAAAAAAACAAAACAATCACGACCTACCTACCCTATTTTTGGGGCCCGTTACGCCAACATAACTTTTTTTTTTATGCCTAATGGTCATACAAACTTAGACATAAGTGATTCTGTGCATTATAACTGTCAGAATGAGGGTGTCCCTTATTATCAGTGATTCATACATATATCAAGTTCACCTTTAATCTGCTACAACTATTTCATTGAATTGTCAGCTCAATGCTTATAAAGTTTCTACCATGTTTTTTATGTGTACAAATCTCAGCAATTTAGGTGTTTTAGATTAATTGAATATGGAAAGCAAAGCTTAAACAGTTACGCAAGTGTGCACAGGGTACAGACCTACATAAAGTACATACTGTACTTACACCTAATATTCTCAAATCCACAGAAATATGATAAAGACTTTGTAGCACTGAATTGTACATTTCTATTGATCATTGTGCAGTAAATATACCTCCCATGGTTTCATAGATCGTTTGCACTAGCGGCCATTGTTGATGTGTATTTCTTTGCTACTCTTTGTTTAGACTCGAGTACACACTTTATACTTCCATTGTTGTATATTAAACATGTTAAATGAGAATACTAACCTTTGGTATTATTTAA
>JAVCKS010009994.1:0-13426 GCA_032273685.1 Pteraster tesselatus
AGTTTTTTCCCTTCAGTTCTTTAGTTTTGGAACGATACAAGTCCACCCAACTTAATTACTGGTAAACCCTATTTATGAATGCTGTGAACTATTGCTATAACTTCATCTACAGTAATTCTAAAGTCATTAACGTACATTTCCACACATAATGATGTAGTTTTCATCAAAAGGCTATTTTAACAAAGTTGGTGCAAAAACAATAACCCCCCCCTAAAATATTGTGGTAGATATAGGACAGTTTTTGAAATAATGTTCATGAAATCTCATGAAGTCAGTTATAGTCTCCTTCGATGTATACCGATTATTAGGGCACGCATGTAATTCGCTAAACGTTTGCATTACTTTTGGTAAGCAGGTTTTGCCTTGCACCAATTTTGTTGTCTCTATTTACGGTACAGGTGTTCCATATTTAAAAATCCAAAGACAATTAGTGATATCCTGCTTTCTAGTGCAGACAACCGAAACACGCACAATGGCTGTTTCAAACTATGTTTTGTAACGAGTTGCCCCTGTGGGGAAAACAGTTTACGTGTTAACGCCCGGAGACATAAACACATGCAGTCGTTACCCATCATACAAAACGAGGACTATGAATGCTTTTCCCTATTCTTGCTGTATTTAAGAGTTTCCAATAGACTTTGTACACAAACCAAGGGCAGGGCACAAGAATTTACAATGGACGTCATTCCGCCAGGGCAAAGAAAAGATCTATTCACTTTCCTTTGTTTAACTGTCCAACATATTTCAATACATGCCCATCCCCTACACACATACACACTTGTTTATTGTGTAAAATGAGGACATTATTGGTTTTCCAAATTGTTCCTGTGTACAGCTCCCCGAAACAAATGCACACAGATTCAACCAGAGGACCTCACACTTATTGGTAACACTATAGAAACTGCACATTCTATGTCCTCAGTTTACACATAAACATACCGACACACACACACGTATGTACATGTACACTATGATGTAGGCTATCATTGATACTGTGGTGAGCCAAATGGTGGCGGTTCTTTGGGGCCAAGCTGCGAGGGGTCCTCCATTTGTGGGTTTACTACAAGAACAAGAAAATGAACAACAAAATGCTGGTGGACATACATTTTTTATTTTAAAACAAATTACTAAAGCACACTAGTCGAAATATTGGGTAGCCACAGGCTCTACCAAGAACCCAAAAAACATGGTGTAACCCACAAACCTGAGGATCACTAGAGCACACTGGTCAAATATTGAGTAACTGTACAGGTTCTACCGAGAACTGACAATACATGTACATTGTGTAAAACCACAAACGTGACGATGGCTAGAGCACACTAGGAACTGTTGGGAAACCGGTTCTACCGTGAAAAAAAAAGCTTTCTAATTTAAAGGATTCCAAGAAATCAACGCCATCATCAAACTAAATAGGACGCCCTAGTTAATGCGTTCACAACCTGCAGATCCCCCAAAACAATTCTCAGTTTTTCTTTAGAATAATTACTGCTACCAGTCAATTAAAGATCAGAGTTGGATTGTCGTTTTTACGTTCAGTGGGCCCAATCTTGGTAAATCACGAAAATGGTTTGCCTGCAAAATTCTGGATACTTCATATGAAAAGTTTCCCCACGACTGTGCTACTAATAAATATTTCAGATGACAAAATCTATAAAAAGTAAATACTGGTACCTGGCCTGAACTGGTCAGCGGACATTCTCGTCATGAGTATCCCAATGCCTTCAATCATAGCCAATAACACCCCACCTGCAGAAAGCAACGTAGAAGGTTTAACAAGCATTGCCATGGGCGAGTATAAACGACAGCACGCTTGCCTTGTTTCAGAACCACGCACAGCATTGCTGCGTTTATTCAGATTAAAAAAAGGTTTATCTATACATTTTAACATAACTCATTTTCGCAGATGCTGTCACAGTTGAGCATAGGATATTGAATTAGTCATTGGAAAACCACACATAAATCCAGTTGGATCTGGTTGGATCCGGTTCGATCCAGTTGGTCTTACCTATCATTGCTGACCCAGCCATTGCAACCGCTCCATCTGTTAATAAAGAAAAACAAATGAGAAATAATTTATTACACTTTGAACAGCAACATTTGTGATACAATCTGGAAAAACAATCTAAAGCTAAAAATAAGCTCTTTCTAGAACCTTTAAAAAAAAATTCTCTGGGAGAATTTAGCACAAACAAGTTCTGACAAAATCTGGTTTGCAGAAGATATACATGGTGTACTATTTTTCTTTAGAGCTGATTATTCCAGAATAATGAATAAAAAATGAACGTACTTTTTTGTATGAATTTAAAACGTTTATACATATTTTGGGGGGTAATGTTGGATAGTTAAAAACAAATTTTCAAAAAAATGATTTTATAACTATTTTCCCTCTTTTTTCTAAATAGCATTTTTTGACATCCGATAGAATTTCTGATTGTAACACATTTTATATAAATTTTAATCATAATGGACAGAAAAGTACCGACATAGCCCTCTAAGTCAATGGACATAAACCAAATACAAAACTAAGGTCGTGTAGATCATAGGTTAAGGTCATATGATTCAGATCGAGGTCGCCTTCTCTGTCAAAAGAGAAGTTGATATTTTTTTGATTTCAGACCGATTTCTCCTTGATTAATAATTTAAAATATTGAATTTGTTTTGTAGGTTTACCCGTGTGGTTAGCTTTAAGATGGTTCATGGCACAAAAAAATCAATCCATAGATGGTTACAGGGTATTTTGTTCTCCCTTTTAAAGCTGATGGCTTACTCATAGAATACCCCGCCACTCCTTATTTGGTGACTAGTGTGGTACCCTTGTATTTAGAATCATTGTGAAGTGACATCTGGGTACCAGGATCTTTTTAGAAAAGGAACGTGGTGGCGGGATATTCTATAGTTACTCCAAGCTGATAACAAGGGCAAACCTAAGATCAGTCTAAAATTATTCTCAGATGTTCACACGACAGAGAGGCAGTATGCACCAATGCCAACCATAACCTTACTTCTTGCCGCCAAGACAGCTCCTGTCATCGCCCCACTGGTTATGGAGTTCCACGGGTCCTCCTTTTTACGTAAGTGCACCAGCGTGCAGTCGAACGTCGAGAAGAGACCTCCCCACACTGCGAAATTACCTGCCAACATCGATGTATAGCAAAGCGTCTAACATGGTCTAACTAGCATTGGTATAATTAACCCCTTTACAGACTATTGCGGTCGCAGGGGTACAGAGGTAAAATTCCCATATCGACCGCAAACGGCTGCAAATGGCCACAAAGGGAGGCAGCTGTATTTAAGGCACTTCTGGGAAAATTGCTATAGACATTTTTAGTCCATTTTTAGATTACATGGTTAAGCTAGGAGAGGAGACAGTAACCAATGGAACCTACCTCCAACGATGGGAGCTTTGTGCTTTACTGTCGATAAACTGCCAATAAGCCTTTTTGTGAAACCCTGCACGATTAAAAATGTAAAAATTTAATTCGAGTATTTTTATGTCGGGAATGAATAATTACTGCCAGTCATTTTGACAAGAAACAATTTGTAACTAATCTATAAATCAAGGAAAAACCTACATATACACAATTCACAATTTCTCAGGGTTAAATTGGTGTGAGACTGCAAAGTGAAAGGAAGCAAGTGGTGGATTAGACTCTAAACCTCTCTCTCTCTAGACTCTAGGGAGCCAATCCACATCGTGACGGCCAAGCTGTTTACTCACAGAAGGTGCATTTCTTGCTCCGAGGATTGCGTGGACCACACCACCGCCGATACACCCCATAGAGAAAGCACCACCGCAGTCATCAACTATCCTCCAGGGACTAGTAAACAGACAGACCAAGGGAGGAACAGATGAGACAAACACACAAACGAACAGGTGATCAGCTGAAGAGACTAACAAACATGCGATAGCTACTGACGGGCAATAGGCAAATAGCAACATTGCATGGAGGCAGTCCTACCAAATTTTAGAAAAAGATCGTGTTAAATTTTTTTGTTGATGTCAATTTAATGGCAAGTGGCAGAATTTTAGGCAGAGTGGTAGGCCTACCGCTGGCACTGTTACTAATTCAACTGACACCATTATTATGATGAGTCTGACTAGACTTAGCTGTGAACAAAGCAAGGGTATTTTTACTCTGGTAGTGGCTATTTTTACGACAATCGTTAACATTTTTTGATGCGTTGCAAATGCACAAAGGCGTTTCAAAGGGGATTAAAAGGTGGGTGGTGAAGGGTTACGCTTAAGGGGTTGCCTGCAGGCATAAGGTTTATCGCAAATACAAACCGCCAAGGATCTTGGGATTACAATCGGAGCAACTGCGCCATCACACGGCAGTGGGAAAAGTTTTGAAAAGTTTTTTGCAAAATAGCAACACGCATAGTGCGGTAATACTGTATACTGTACTCGATCGATCATGCAAATCTACAACCATAATCAATAATAGTACAGTATTACTATTAGTATTGCTCCTTTTTGCATCCCATAATGCATTGCAAGAGGGCGCCCTCTGTTGGTAAAAAGCTATTTGCGTAAAACCTTATGGCAGGGGTGTGCAATTTTCTCGTTTAAAGTTTTGTCTAGTTCATTGAGTGTACTGTAGTCTAGAGTGTACTATGAGTTTGAATAGATAACTAAGTATAGGCCTACGTCTACAGAGTAATTGTAAATATGGTGATACATGTACAATTAATTATTAATACAATAATTAGTAGGCCTACTTAGCCTACTCCTTGATTAAGTTGATATTTTGGCTATGCTAAAAATACCGTGTCATGGGCCAGGCATACATGTACATCACAAAACCCTATAGTAAATGTAATAAATCAAAAGTTTATGCAGGGGAATTGGTAAATGCGGGATCATTATTTGCCTGTCGACTTGTTGTAAACTCACCAAGGCTCACGTGCATACTCTTCCATTTTTTTATGACGTAAATTTATATTTTTTACGCACAGCGAAAATTAATCAGCCATTACACCATAGACACTAGGTATTGCAGCGTGTTAATTCTATGCGTGTTTGTTTATAGCGCCCTCTACATTTCAAAGTTGCCAAATACGTTTTGACACGAGCCCTCGCGTGACTGTTTGTTTCCTGCAATGTTTCGAAGGACAAGTGGGAAACTTACCACCACATTACAAGAACATGTTGGTATCTGGTGTCCCTCCAGGGCCACCATACGGTCTAGATTGCTAAAAATATAATTCGTTATTTATTTTGGTAATATCTGATGTCTCAATTACGTCAGGAAACATTTTCAGGAACATTTTGGTGATATGTTTCTCGGATGATACAGATATTGTAAAACATCACAATTAAGGTGGCCGATCGATCGCGTGACACTTGTCGGTGTTATTATGAGAAGACCCCATATTCTGGATGTAACACATCCCGTCTTGAATACAATTGCATGCAAGATTTCAGCTTGGTTGAATATATTCCGGCTTCCATTCATTCAAGGAAAATTTTTTTATGCAGATATAGTTCTTGCAGTAATGCACCTTTAAGGTATTGCCAGTCACACTTCAGTAGAAAAAGAACTTAAGCAGCAATAATACTACAACATGCATTATGCAGTAGCACACGTCCAATGATACTACAAAATGCATTAGCAGTAGCACGTACGTTGCTACAACAATACTTCTACATAGTAGCAGACAATTATAGACCCCTTGCACATGACGTTATCACGCTCTCTGATTCGCAAGGACGCCCTCACTGAGGTCAACTAAACTTTTATAAGTTGGTAACTTTGCCGTGAAAAGTGTGAGTCTTTAGCATTAAAATGGTTCATACTTGTTGTGTAGTTGGATGTCACAACCGTACTGTGAAAGTTTCCTTTCACAGTATCCCCATGCATGTCACAAATCAAGGCAAACAAGTTGGTGATTTGACAAAACGCAGGCGACAGAAATGGCTCGCTAACATAAGGTCTGCATTGTCGCCTGCTAATTCTTCAAGGGTTTGCACTGCTCATTTCTTCTCAGGTGGGTTTTGTTTCTTTATTCAACATGTGTGTGGGTTTGAAAGTAATAATCATTATCAATAAGTAAGTACATAACAAAGTTCAAATTTTACATACTTATTTGTGGGTAAGTTTGTCAATCCATACACCAATAATCGACGAAAAATCATTTTGGAAAACAGTCTTTAAAACTATAGCTGTCGGAAATACAGTCAGTACAAATAGTGGCGAAGCAAAGATAAACAAAACTTTATGACGAGCACCTCCAATTGATCAGAAAGTTTCACTAAAAGTCACTCGATTTGTTTACATGTCCAGTCATACAAAATACGGCACCGCCCACAAGTGCAACTTTGACGGAATGGCGGACGGAAGGTTGCTACGCAGAAATGTGACGTCAGTGCAAGGAGTCTATACAATAAACGCACACTATGAAAACCGTAGAACAAAGTTTTTGGCTGGTTTAGAAACCATAAACATATACTTACTGTACATGGACACACACACGAACAGCTCCAAGGGCATACAATTTTACCACGTGGTGCGACTTGCGACTTAATTTAACAAAGTGGGTCAAATTATTAAACTTTTACTTCCGTTTTCCCTCAAAAGTAGAGGTCGGGTGATTTGACACTCTGGGTAACCCTTGGAGAATTTGTTAAGGTCTTTCACATGATGCAAAGATTGACAATGAGTCTGTTTAATTCTTTTTTACATCAATGCATTTACATTGTAACTTTATTTCATATAGCTTTTCCCAGCTATTTTAATACTTAAGTCACATGAATTCCTTATGTCGATATTTAAAATTCGTCCCCAAATAGTCGGCCTTAATTCTCAATTTGATCTTAAGGTGCAGTAAAATTACTTGGAATGTAGCATTCTGATTCGTTTAAAATTCGTGAAATTTGTCTCGTGTGGCAATCGGCGTTGAATTGACATTATATAAATAGTATTAAACTTTCAAACATAGTTTTACCGACTTGATACAACGCTGTGTAAAATTAGCGCCATATATGCATAGACATTCTAGCCTACATTAGATAGCAGGAAATACTGATGAGTTTGTGCAGCCGTTCGAACTGCTTCTGACTGAGGCGCTGGGGAAAGCCACAAAGTACCGTACGTGTATACAAGTGACATCATGTCCGTGAATAACATATCAAACTATTTATATACCGGTACTCGTGTTTATTTAAGTGACTACCTGTAACCGAACAAGTAAATTTGGGAACTGTCAAACAAGATTTAGAAACGTCCAGTTTATCAAATAAAATATAGGTTTATTCAGTAAACAATTTTCGGACTTTGACAATTGGGTCAATATCTATTGAAACAATGCTCAGAGGAGCCAGCCTAGCTGAGGACCTTTATGAAGAGTCTTAATTGAAGCGACTTAGCCATTGCTTCAATTTTTACAGTGCAGACAACATATGCTGCTGAGGCAAGCCGTATATAAAATAATATTCCTTGCAGTGGTACTAGTCGTCAGTGGTCATCGATTGCTGGAGTCCAACTTGCCGTGATTGTGTTTAGCAGCAGCCAGTATGTTGCTGAAATAAGATCCACTAGTTGCTAGTAGAACATCCGGCTTATCAAATTCTAAAATCTGGGTGACAAGGAAATAAATCATGCATTTTATCAAAGGAATACTTACTACAGTTGAATAAGTAATGCTTTGATTTCTTAGCACCGGGTCCTACACGTTCTTTTTTCCATGACCATAATCTATTAAATAGCTCCGTGATCTAGTAAGTTCAGATTATGTGCTACTGTGTACTGTCAGCGGTCACCACGTGACATCAGTCACCACGTGACAGTAGTCACCACTTTACCTCTCCTTTATCTAGCACCATAATCTTATCACAGTCCAGCACCGTGTTCAGTCGATGCGCTATGATGAGTATAGTACAGTCTTGGAACGCTTGTCGTATCGTCTGCTGGATCAGACTGTCCATCTCCGTGTCTATGGCAGCCGTTGCCTCGTCCATCAGCAATACCTGATTTGGATGGACAAATATAAAGTTTAGACAAATTGTCATATTGCCAAAATGTTCAGGAACTCACTTACAACTTCAAAGGTAGATAATATTCTGCAGCGTGGTAGACTGTACGTGACCTCTAGTCCAAACAACAAATAATTTGGTTTATGACAAATCACACGAGAGGGCAAACTAACCTGCCCTGAGTACATCTTCAACAAGGATTTGACAAAATATACAATCTCAAAACAAATGTTGTGAGCCCATTTGTATACATTTGCTATACGAGTCACACTACATCACGCTGTGTAATATCCTAAATATAACCAATTAATTCACTTTCCAAAAAAGCCATTAAATTCCCTCAGTATTACCTTGCTCTTTCGGAGTAACACGCGAGCCATGCACATTAGTTGCCTCTCACCAACTGAAAAGTTTTCACCGTTCTCCACCACAGGAGCTTCAAGCTGTTGGTCCAAGCAACTTATCTAATAAAACAAAATTGACAATGAAGAGTTGATATGCATTTGATGGTTAATGTAGCCAGGTTTAGTTCGCAAAAACGCATGGGTTTCTCACCATTTGCTTAATATGGGTTTTCTCCAGTGCAGCCCACAGCTCCTCTTCAGAATGCTGATTGAAAGGGTCTAAGTTAAATCTGCAATGTGAATGGGTTTATCACATAACTATGTAAGGTACACAGGTATGTGATTAGTAGACCATTGCAATGACAAGCGGGCATTTCATCAAGGGGAATCAAATTAACAAAACCATTTAGAGCCAAGGGTATCATTATAACTTTGTTCTATAATTATGTTGAATCAAAGCACAAGTTTTACTAATTGCAATTACGGATTTCAAAACTAATTTATGGCATAAAGTCAAAGCCTTTTTTTGAAAACGTAAATAAAAATGAATCTCTTATAAGCTAGTGAAAACCCTGACTGAGACCTACTCTGCAGCCATATCTAGACTGGTGCCTACAAGTATTGCCTAAGCAATTGCAACGGCTGCCATATTACCAGCTCGGGTTGGAAGTTTGTTACAAGAACGCTGTGTATACCTGATGGAGCCAGCAAAGAGGACAGGATCTTGCGGGATGATTGACAGCCTTGACCTCAACTCTTGGAGTCCGATGGTGGCTATGTCCACTCTATCCAGGACTATCTGACCTGAAGTCGGCTCAACCAATCGAAACAAAACCACACCGAGCGAAGATTTACCTGTCATGGTAACAATGAATATTTACAAGAACAATATACATTGTAGCAAAGCATAGAGATTTGTCCAATGATTTGTTTTCTAGCGTACAAATTTATTTACCAAGATGCCTTGATCATCCCAAAATACTAGCCTAAAAATGTAGCTTCCTGATTGTAATCAAAAGCATGAATTAATTCTATGATTAATTCGTTCAAATTACTTACCCGACCCTGTCCTACCCACAATACCAATCTTCTCGGTTGAATGTATGTGACACGTGACACCCTTCAGTACGAGTGGAAGCCCGGGGCGGTACCTCATTGTGACCTCCTTAAACTTAAGGTCACCACTAGAGGGCCAGGTGTCTGGTGGTTTGGTTTCTTTGATGTAGACATCTGCCTCGGTTGGTGTTTTCTGATGAAAACGGATCACAAAAAATTGATCAGTTTGATTGCCTTTTAGTATTTCAACATTGCTTCTAAAAGAAGAGAAAAGAGCGGGCATGCAGTCCAAGACTTTGTACTAAGGTTATCTGTTGGTTTTCAATGGTATCGCCGAGAAACCAATCGAGAGAAAAAGAGCAGGCGGTGCAAGAATTTGTACTTTGTTTTTGTTTCGGTTATTGTTTCAGCTTTTGGTTGGCGTAAAGACAATCAGTTGTATTACGCTGATAAGATAGTTGCAAATATACCTCTATATACTCCAGCATTCTTTCCACCGATATAAACGAGCTCTCTGTTGTTGTGGCTGCTACCACGATCTCCTGCAGTAGGCCACCGGTTACCTTCAGGGATATTGGGAACAGTTAACTGACAAACATATTGCTGTAAACAGGACAGTTTCGTTTGATACAAAAACATATTGTTACGAGACAACCGTACTGTCAAGTATACTTGCCAATGGTCCCAGGACAAGGAAAATTGCATTAGCATGCTGTCAAGTATACCCGTCAATGGTTCCAGGAGGCGGTAAGCACACCGTCAAGTATAGTCCCCAATTTGTCTATAATTGCTACACGTTTGCTTACAACTACAGCCATGTAGAGAGCCATGGCAGCTACAGCAGGTGAAAAGATTGTCTCCTTGCCGAGCAGAATTAGGAGGGACAACGCCCCAACAAAGATGGACGACATGACATCCACACGAACCGCCACCCACCGCGGTGCCATCTTGAACAACATGCCAGTGTGGGAGTTGATATCCAGTAACTCCTGAAATCTATTAAGGAAATATGAGTGCGAAGTTCGTTATGAAACAAATTATATTGTGCTCTATAGTAGCAGGTGTGCATGAGTACGAGATTCTGTCACTGTACAACTATATACTCACATTGACAGGTGTACCAGATTATGTCACTAGATGACTACTCATACTTAGTGACAGGTGTACCAAATTTTGCCACTGACTATACATAGTGACTTGTGTACCAAATTCTACAACTATGACTATACTCATACTCATAGCACGGCTGCTGTTGCTAATTATATTATTTTTATAATCGTGATACAATCTCAGTTTTTACTAGAGTATAAATCATTGATATTTGCGATAATTTGCATACAAACCTTTGAGCGAACCTCTCCCCCTGCCCGTAGGCCTTAATCGTGGCCAGTCCCTGCATCGTTGTCGAGATGTGCGACACGACCATCGATCGGCTGGTGTTGTCCATCCGTTTGATCTCGCAGTAGCCCTTGCGGAAGATGACGCAGTAGAAGATCCCCACGGGCAGGCCGACGGCCAGGACGATGAGGTAGTAAGGCAGGACTACACTGATGACTATCTGGACGATGACGGAGTACACTCCAAAGTAGACAAACCGCATCATGTTGATTGGTAGCAACGCATCCACTACACAGCAATGAAGAGATAGTTATGGTAATAATAATGAACTCACCAATCACAGTTTGCGCTGAATCCCTTTCAAGTGAATGATAAAAAGTGAACTATTATATTCACATATTTGGGCTCCTGCCCCCCCAAAATGGCAAGGGGTACAAGGAAGGGGAGTGGAAAAGGAGAAACCACAGAGGGGCGTATGGGCATAAATACATTGAAATCCTGGCCGCCCCATCTCACTCCCTCCTTGGCAATATCCAGAGTCAGGTAGCACATTTCTGAACTGGCAAAGTTTCAAGGACACATGAGTTGAACGACAGGGAAGTGGTGGACAAGTTACAGAGCTGAATATCGTATTCTGTAATGGAGTATTGATGAAATGAGATGACTTTTGAGTAAACGATTTTCAAGCTGTTATCAGCTGGGTGAATTATTCAAAGTAACTGGTGAATAAAGTAGAACCACCGCTACAACGAACATCATAACTGCTCGGCCCCAAAGCCTCAAAATTTTCCCTTCAAATTAACTGGAAGGAAAAGACACTCCATAATTTTGACAATAATTTTCAAACATCGAAACTGACAGTACCTGAGGATGTTGGGCGCAAAATATTGTTTGCCTTTCGGTATTTTTATGCACAAGATATGGGAGCTATAGCTAAAGGGCATGATTCGATACAGCTGGATGTTGAGTATAGCGAATAAGCAGCTTCCAAGACACTGAGGCTCAATCTCTTCTGCGTGTATACCTTCATCCATGTCTTTCGAGAATCGGTTGAGGATGCGACCGAGTGGGGTGGTGTCGAAGAAAGATATGGGGCATCTCATGATCTTACGGAGGAGACTGTCATGAATGCGGGTCGCTGCTCTTATGAATGTCTGGTAGGAGCAAACAGGAATGAAATGAGCTGAAAGTGAAATGACTTTGGAGGAGAGCGCTACCATCAAAACTGAGTATAGAAGGAACTGTGTACACACAATTTCTTGAGTATCTTGGGGATAATTACTCGGTATTACAAACTTCAGAAACTAGTTTAGGACAAGGCAATCATGCTGTCTGGTATACTCACCAATGGTTCTAGGATGACGCAAGCCGTGCTAATGAGGTATACTTGCCAATATTTCTAAGACAAGGCAAACAGGTTGACGAGTATGCTCGCCATATATGTTCTGAGACAATATGGTAGTGAGAGCGATAAGATGTAAACCTGGGATAGTTCTGAAATTTTGCAATTTTATTTAAAATTACCCATACGAACGTCACGCCTAAAATCCCGAGGACAATTAGTGATGAGGCGAAAAAGATCATGTAGATGATGATGAAGGAATTTGCATTGTTATCTTCGCTGCCGTCGATGTATGGGCTATAATCATCACCAAGGACGTGAGACTGATTTCCAGACACAGTTCCATTGAACGACGTCTTCTCGGTGGTTTGTTGAATCCACAGTGCCAGCCACACGCCAGAGGAAACAGTCGTGAATATTGACAAGATCGTCAACATGAGTATACCCACAACCACCCACATACCGCCGGCAAACCGGAAGAACTGACGGTAGGTACCGAGTGACACTATCCCACCACCGCGGTCCTCCTCGGTAATAAGTTTCGCTGGAAATGGGACAAAAATTAGATATGATAGAAGGGGATTAAATAGGTAAGGGATAAAATGGGGATAGAACGGGATAACCAAGCTGTGACACAAGAAAGATATGGTGTCTATTATAAACAATGGTTTTCTATTTTGTTCCTAACTCACCGACTTCTGGTTTTCTCTTCAAAATATTTTCTTGGCTTCCGCCGAGCTTGCTTTGGATTCGTATTCCATTGTGAAAACGTGGTTCCTTTTCTGTGACAATTCCGTTTTCGTCATCTTCCAAGTCGTCCTCGGTGGGCGTGCTGTGGAATGTGTCAATCAAACGGGCGTACTCCCCGTCAGTGTCTAGTAACTCATCATGCGTGCCCTGCTCAAAGATGGTTCCATCTTTTATGAGGACAATGTAATCGGTACTTTGAAGATACTAGGTATATACAAAGAGAATCACACGAGTTACGAAGGTAGTGCTTTAATGTCATCATGTACACTGCCCTTAAAAAGTTTGAAAATACCTCAGCCGCATCACATATACCTGGTGTGTATATGCCTAAGAATCATTAATCATTTAGGATGTTCTATTGTCCTCACACAACATCTGTTCAAACAGCCAAGGGTGACCCTTGGTTGACAATCACATCATGATGTGTAGGAATTTTTTTTAACTCTTTACAGAATCCAAAAATGTAGATAATATACCGTTCGGAGACTCTGTTTCTACTAAATTCAACAAATCTTAATTTCCTTCGCAAGCTCTGTCTGGTGTACTGATCAACGAAGCCCAAGTGTTATACTTAGGCTTACCAATAGAAGGCTCTGTTTCTACTGGATTAAAAAGTACCAACAT
>JAVCKS010010005.1:0-14177 GCA_032273685.1 Pteraster tesselatus
TTCGTTTTGAATTTTTATAATATTGTATATCTATACTTTAGATTTTTATTTTCTGTCTGAAAATCAATAAAAATGTCCAGGGTCGGCCTGTATTTTTAGGGTAGGTCGGGCTACGCCAACATAACCTCTTTTTTTTGTATGCCTTATTGTGAACAAGCTAAAAGGAGGTTTGAAAAAAGGTAGCTAATTTATTTGTTTTTCCTTTCAGGTATGACTTTTTCATTGTCAGCCAGGCTGTACGCCAGGGTACCGTCACTCCCACCAGCTACAACGTGATCTGGGACACCTGGGGTCTGAAACCAGACCTGATACAACGTCTAACCTACAAACTCACCCATCTCTATTTCAACTGGCCCGTGAGTTCAATTCAGTCCAATCCATTTTGGGTTTTTGTTTTGTATTAACTTCTTCCCCTGCTTGAACAGTTTCTGGTTATCTTACTGCGATTGAGATTAGACGTTAACCCCTTTCCTAAGGTGACTCTCCACTCCAGTTTGTGCAGCCAAATAGCCAGCAGCGTATCACTTAGTCGACACTTGTCCGAACAATGATTGTCCACATGATCCGAGGTCACTGTAAATGACAATTTCTGAAGGTTCTTTATAGGTTTTGCGCAGGGATTCCCTAAATTTCTGTGGCTTTCCTGCCACCACTGAAACCATAATTGCTTAGTCGACACTTGTTCGAACAATGATTGTCCACATGACCCGAGGTCACTGTAAATGGCAATTTATGAAGGTTCTTTATAGGTTTTGCACAGGGATTCCCCAATTTCTGGGGCTTCTGCCACCACTGAAATCGTAATCGCTTAGTAGACACTTGTCCGAACAATGATTGTCCACGTGACCTGAGGTCACTGTAAATGGCCATTTCTGAAGGTTCTTTATAGGTTTTGCGCAGGGATTCCCCAATTTCTGGGGCTTCTGCCACCACTGAAATCGTAATCGCTTAGTCGACACTTGTCCGAACAATGATTGTCCACATGACCCGAGGTCACTGTAAATGGAAATTTCTGAAGGTTCTTTATAAGTTTTGCGCAGGGATTCCCTACATTTCTGTGGCTTTCCTGCCACCACTGAAACCATAATCGCTTAGTCGACACTTGTCCGAACAATGATTGTCCACATGACCTGAGGTCACTGTAAATGGCCATTTCTGAAGGTTCTTTATAGGTTTTGCGCAGGGATTCCCCAATTTCTGGGGCTTCTGCCACCACTGAAATCGTAATCGCTTAGTCGACACTTGTCCGAACAATGATTGTCCACATGACCCGAGGTCACTGTAAATGGAAATTTCTGAAGGTTCTTTATAAGTTTTGCGCAGGGATTCCCTACATTTCTGTGGCTTTCCTGCCACCACTGAAATCGTAATCGCTTAGTCGACACTTGTCCGAACAATGATTGTCCACATGACCCAAGGTCACTGTAAATGACCATTTCTGAAGGTTCTTTATAGGTTTTGCGCAGGGATTTCCTAAATTTCTGTGGCTTTCCTGCCACCACTGAAACCGTAATCGCTTAGTCGACACTTGTCTGAACAATGATTGTCCACAGTGACCTATGGTCACTGTAAATGGCCATTTCTGAAGGTTCTTTATAAGTTTTGCGCAGGGGTTCCCCAAATTTCTGGGGCTTTCCTGCCACCTCTGAAACCGTAAGTTCTGCCTGATGATGCCGACTTAATGACTTGGCAGTAAATATTGTCACTGACTCGAAAGGATACCAATGAATTAAAGCTAACCTTTTTCTCCCACCCCTACAGGGTACCATCCGTGTCCCAGCTCCTTGCCTATATGCCCACAAGATGTCCTTCCTCGTGGGTCAGTCCCTACACAAAGCTCCGAGTCTTGACCTCTGCAATAAGCTCTTCTACCTATAGTCACGGTGCCGTGGCCGTGACCATCCAGCGAGGCAACCACCAGTACTTCTTGTAATGACTAAGTGAGAATTCCACCTGCGATTTTTGAAATGCCGAAACCAGGTGGTTTGTTTAGTCTCCCGTACGGAAAAGGGTTTGCCGACATTTTGCTCCTTATGTTTTATTATCCTAAAAGTATTTTTTATACCAGTTTTTACGATACGCTAGTTGGTTGTTCACTTTTAGTTGAGAAAACTGTTCTTCGTTTTTTATTATATATAAATATCTTATTTTCTTTGTTTCTCCATCTGTTAAGATTGTTTGGCAAAAAAGTGTTAGGTCGAAAATGAATCACTACCTTCCAGCCCCCCCTCCTCCTTCCTCCTCCTCCTCCCTCCCCCACTTTTAAGTGCCTTTTCAGAAGAAAAAGGTTTTCTGTTTGTCTGCACAATTTACTGTGTGGTTTTAGCATCGAGGGATGTTTCGCCATGCAAGGTGATATTAGAGGTTGCTTTAGAAGTTTAAAAGTCCGCTCGCCGTTTATACTAATTTTGACTTATAAACACTGCTTGGTCATGTTCCCTTTCAGTTCTGTTGCTTACGGTAATTAGATGGGGACGATCAGAGACAAGATTATTTCTCATGTCCCCCCCCCCCCCTCCTAAAAGAAAAAACTTAAAACTTGGACACATCAAAGAGTAGATTTAGTCCCCGACCAAAATCTTGACTAAATGGTATCTTTTTTAGTGGTAACATAAAAATGCTATTATTGCCAAAAATGCCAGAGTTTCAATGTTCTTGCAGTTATTTTGTCGTCATCGTACATTGAATGGGCACCGTTTCGGACAGAAGAGTCAATCAATTTGCGAGCAAGCCGTTTTGTAATTCGGCACAAAGATATGCCACTGTAAAATGAAGAGGATTACCTCCGCCACCGAAGGTTGGATGGAGGTAAATTTTTTTTTTTTTCTCCGTGTGCGTGTGTCTGCTGACAACTTTCTGGCAACACACCGTGCACATCACAATGTCATGATACATGTACTTCACCGATATGACCCCCTACCCTAAGGCTCCAATCCATTTTGAAAGGTCAAGGTCACGAAGGCACTTTAAAACTTTTAAAGTTTGTATTGCACAAGAGAGGGCGCTGTGATCGTTTCATTCAGAGAGTTGTACAGTTCGGGTTACGCAAACTTAGAGCTTCGAATCTGCTTACCATGACCGAATGGGTTTGTCCCATTTAGTTTGGACTGTCATTAAGTTAAATGTCCCTTATTTTGGTTGGTGTTTTTTGTTCGTATTTTCTTAAACTCTTCATAGAGCGTTACAGATATGTCATTAGAGTGACATATTTTCTGTGGCCTCGGTATATTGAAGACTATTTCGTATTCTCCGCTGCCTTTGTCCGTTTATTCTCGTAATGAGAAAAGCTACCCATTTACAGCTGGGCGGATTGGCGCCCTCTCTTGGGCTTCATCTCACAATCTTGGGACTGAGAGTCGAGCGCACTACCGCTCAAACCATCTCCCACCTCATGTAACCTATTCACCTAATTGAACCCCATCAAATTTCCAGCTTTGTCATCTCGGCCAGGAGATTGTGCGTTTAGTTGTGTATTTCCGTCTGTCTGTGCGTAAGTCTGTCGTAATTGCGATCGATCAATTCTAACTGCTCAGGTTATTCATGCACAAACAACAATTCTTCCCCAAAGATTGTTCTCATTTTAAACTCCTCAAATAAAAATGTTTTGAAACAAAAATTCTCCCATTTATCCTGGGTTTTTTGGAGTGTTTTTTTTTTCGCCCATCACAAGACCGAATCCTAATGATCATCACTCAAGAGGTGCTAACCCGCAGTGTGGCAACTGGGCACTCGGTTCTAGGCCTGAAACATTACATACATTTTAGTACATAACTTTACAGGAGTAACTTCCCCCAGCCGTGATTAGACCTGTGTAATCAGTGGGATTTGAACCAACTACCGTCCCACTGTCTTAACCACTGGGACACCACTCCTCCTTTGATGCTAATATTTCCCCGACGATCAGCTGTCATCCTTTGACCTTTAACATTTAACCTCCATAAACCGTGGATATGATGCAAGGACACTCTCGTATTCACCTTCTCGCTGGTTTGGGAAAGAAGTTGAGAATGTACTATGCGAGTCTGGAATGCTTGTTCTTGCGCTTTGATTCATGGCAACATGTGCAAGCTTTTCAAAGTTTTAACTGATGTCTTCGGCTGGACTCATCCCTCTTCTTGCTCCAGAAATGTGCGGTAGTTTCATCCCGTTATTGCAGGGGTACAATCCTTGTCTTTACCTCTGGTGATCTCTCAAGTTTCATATTCTTCCAGGATATGTAGATAACGTTTCTGTCCTCCAACCTGATCTTGTCGGTCTTCCTATTTCTTAAAAAAGTCACTTCTTGTAGTTATTTTCCGTCCCTTCTGGCTAGTTGAATAGAATAGAATAAACGTTAGTTTCATGACCTTCTGTAAAATTGTTTACCTAAGCTTGGATTATTTCCCGCATTTGAGGCTTAAAACTTGAAACTTGAGGGCAAAAATATGTATAGAAATACACCTGTGGAGCTAATTCATTTATATAACATTTATTACCAAAAAGTCATATTCCTATTTTAAAAAGATTTATTTTTATGGAATTTTTTTTTTTGAGGGGGTGGTCGTTGTGTTTTATTTTGTAAATATTTATTTTTTTCTGTTTTGATGACACGGTTCGGTGGACTCGTTGCTTATGTACTATCGACCCTGTTGAATAACTGCCGTCTTGCGCCGTGGTCTTTATCATGGTGGCTGATATTCGAAAGGGTCTGTTGGTATGGTACAAACATTGCATGCACTGATTTGATGTAAATACGGTAGTACCACCTAGTTTAAGTGGCAACAATTAGCCCAAGAAAATGGTACCCCAAAAAAAAATCTTTTTGGGGAAGACCACGTAGTTTCTTTTTTTAGTTTAGATTTCTGTTCGAGGATAAAACTTTAGTACTAAGTATGTACCACTACTAGTTGTTGTTTACTTTGTGTTCTATAAGATCCGCTTTAATTCTGTATTACTGTATTTGATCGTTAGTGCCTAAATGTTGTTTTCTTGTTAGATTTTACAGAAAACCTGAAACAAAAGCGTTCCCTTTCGTTGATTACATTGCGAGATATAGGATATGTTTATTATTGTTTATCACCACGATAAGAGACTGTAGCAAAAGTAACGAAGTTATTTAGTTTCTCTCTAGCCCACCCCTCCCCCTCCCCCCTCCCCATTGGGACAATAAATTAGGGGAACTTAGTACCTCACGTTTGGACATGGGGAAAAACACCAAAGTGGGAACCCTTTTTCTTGTTTGGGTGAAGACATATCTCCATTTCAAATAGAGAAAACATAGATTAAAGCTAAATTTAATTTTTTTTTAAATATTTCCTTCAAACTTAACAAGTGGAACATGAATACAACATTGTTACAATTTGTTCCTGACATTGTTCAAGGTGGCAGTATTAATGTGTATGTTTATTTTATTTCCTTTTTCTGTTTTTGAAGGGCTAGAAGTTTAAATTCAAAGATTTTCCCGAAGAAGTCCAACTTTAAAAAAAAAAACCCCAACGAGAGAGTTCGTTTAATTTGGCCTCATATTACTTTTGCTACGGTCCCTAATCTTTACCCCTATAGTCAGATGGGTGAATTGTTAAAGTTGTAGTTCTACCTCCTCAAAGTGCTAACAAACATAAATCAGACCGCTACTAATAATTAATTATACAATTAAACATTTTTAAATACTAACTAAATCTAACTTAAAACAGAAGAACAACCGATATTCTATTCCATTGCGTTATTTACGCTAATGTTGCTTCGTGACCTTTCGATAGTCACCTGATGTGACGTAGGTCCAGGAAGACCGTACCGCGGTCAGCCACGTACTGACAACTGACTGTGCGTGTACGTCCGTGTACATTTACTACGTACATCAATTATCATGTACTAGTAGTACATGTACATGTAGTACAATACATGTAGTAGTATTATGCGACCGTGCAATGTTACTGAGTGGCGTAGCATCACGTGACCAATATTTGTAGGAAAATTCGCCCAACTTCAAACCCTATTCAATCCATAATGAAGTCACATTTTTCAATTATTTTCTCGGCAATTGAAAATATGGACCAAGAAGCAATAAACAATACCAGAATCATTAAAACTTAGCACCCCCTAGAACTACAACTTTAAAGGTTTACGGAAATCAAACTACATCTTTATATCTGGAGTAAACGTATGTCATTGTCCCTTTGTAACAGTTACAGCCCTTTCTACCAGCCTTAAAAAAATCCGTCAATGACCGTATTATTGCACCTACAATAACTTTACTTCGCCCCTGCCGCAAACTGTCACAAAAACTAGCATTTTGTTTATAGAAATCTCCCAACAGAAAGGGACACCAACTTAGTGTCGATATAACACATATTTATTTATAGTCAAACACGAATTTCTGGAACGCCCTGAAAAGTATGATACTAATTCATAACGGGGATGCGTGGACCACAGCTACATGTATGTACAGACTGAAATAATAATTGTACCCGCCTCGTGCACATCTACTCGGCTACAGAGTTACATAGTGCATGCAACCAGGCCGTTTTCCTAATGCTGCGCAAATGTTATGCATACTTTCTTCACAAGGATTGCTCTTGGCAGTAGAGTATTTCTGTATCGTATCGCCTCGAATGTGCATGTCGACGTGTTACGTCACGGTTTTACGTACTACGTCACGGATTTGTCGGGTACGTTAGGGACGTCAGCTTCTTACCAGTAACTGTGTGAGAAACGTGTACATGTAGTTAGCTGCTATTTTCATGCTTTTAACATTCGTTCGTGCGGTATCGGTGAGTAGTTATGAACATATGAATCATTGAAGATGTTATAATGTTCGCTGAATATGTTTTTTTAGGCTCGGACGCGGACGTGAATGCAAAGCGATGAGTCACACGTCGACGTGCACATGTTCGATGCGAAGCTTGTCCGAGTCTGGTGTTTGTCGCTAATATGCTACAATGTATTTAATATGCAATCTATTATTTGGTTAAGAGTAGCACGGTATCTTATGTGCATCGGTAACATTATGTCGTTGTGGTTTCGAAGAGGGCCGACGGTAAGGTGTCTCTTAGTACCATCTGACTTCAATTATTGAACAGGGCTATTTAAAACAGCCAAACTAAATTGTAATGACAAGCGCGACAAATAAGTTGATTTGTCATGAACATACGGCAAAAAGTGGTAACGTTGCCTGCGGTTGACTTGTACTTTTTTTGTTTTATAGCATGCATTGTCAATGAGAGTATTTGACATTTTAGTTGAAACTTTTTTTTTAGGGACACTGCCATCGGACTATATAGGGCGCCCGCTTTCGATCCTATTGCGGTCCTTACATTCCTGCGTGACCCAGTATAAGGGGAAAAGCCATAATTATTGTTCGTTTGTAAAAATTACCGTAACGGATGCTTTGTGCGACAACGTTGTCCAAGGCAATGTCTCTATAATATAATAATTTGTTACAGGGGCTATAACATTAACGGTGCTTATAATCCTCCCCTAATATTGTTTAGTATAACTGTTCCGAATTGTGCGTTGGTTAATTTGTTCAGAATGCTAAAGATTAATTGCATTCCAAAGTGATTATTTTTTGGTATGAATAAAAAAAAAAAAATTCTTAATTTTTCACAAAGTTCAATGGATTCGTGTGTATTTATTATAAGAACTAACAAAATTCTGCTCAATAGTAATAATTGCGCTCGTTTCAATCGTTATATAGTCCATCAGCTAGGGGGTTGGATGGCACGCTTAAGGGGAACAAACGAAACTTTGACTATTAAAAATCAATCACAATTTTAATGTTGTTTTTCGTAAACTGGTTAAGGAGATGCTGTTTAACAAATATTTGAATTTGTTTTTTAAATATTCAGAAATGTTTTTAAAAAACTGGGTAAAGTTGGTCATTTTTCTGTCACTCCAAAGAGCGATTAAGAAACTTTTGCTTTCAATGGCCGTTGGTGGCAGCAGACATTTTAAGACGTCACCTGACGGCTTCACCCCTATTAAGGAGGCATTGCTTTACGTGCTAAATTTTCTGTCTGTGTAGCTTGAATTTGTATTCTTTGAAACAGTTTCCCCCATGAAGATAACAGGTAATCGCGTGAATATGTTTGAGAGGTATTTTGGATTTCCACTTTATCCCCGCAGGAACTACTTTTATAGCTGCATTAATTTTAAGATGGGGACGAAATTAAGCAAGGGTAATTATTTCACACCACAGCTGTATTCTATGGTAGGCGTACGTACAGTAGTTCCGTGGCCTACATACAATACACGTACTGCGCTGTATGTGTGTACGAAACATGAGGTTGATGTCACAACGAAAATTCTATGGGTAGTCCCGTGCAGTCATGGTATACAGCAAAGCATACAGCCGTCAGGTTACGTCACGAAAACCGGTCATAAATAATTCATGAGATAGCTTGCGTTTCGCTTTTGCAAAAGTGGGCTATCAACTTCTGAGCTGAATTTCCGGAAAATGAAAATGTTTTGGAGATTTTCTTGTACTTATTTAGTTTAACATAACACTAAACGTTAAAATAAGACAAACTTGTACTTGCCATTGTGATTTCTAGACGTATATTTGAAATATGTATCTGAAATATTATTTACGGTTATTCGAGCTATGGTGACGTCATAAATGGCGTCACAGTGACTGCTTTTCTCGCTATTCAACCGCTACCTTAATCATCTGAAATATCTAATCAGTAAGGCGCTCTACATCAAAATGCTACATAAACGCGTTTAAAGCTATTGCTAACGTAGCACATTTTGTATTAGGGAGGTTCCGCAACCGAACGTACGTACAGAAAGACAACCGTCAGCATTTTTGAAATCAAAGTGAAAGCTACTGTTCTATCCTTTCTATCGTACATGTTTATTATAAGGGTGTGTAATGAAAATCAACATTATGACTTTTCAGACATATTTGATAGCTTTATGCATCCCCCGTAACAAAAAACCTATTCTTTTGAATATTTCCTATTTTTTATGGAAAACCGCAATCTTTATGACATTCTGAAACCATGATTCTCTAAAAACCATTTCCACTCACAGCCCATCTGTGATGTCATTGTTGAGAACATGAACTACAAGTTACTATGAGTGCACTGTAAATATGCATTGACTGCATATACCGGTACCGTATGCATACAGTTGTATAACACTTGCACTGCACTCATAGTAATAACATGTAGTGGAAATGGTTTTTACAGAATAATGGTTTCAAAATGTCATAAAGATTGCGGTTTTTCCACTTATAAAAAATAGGAGATTCAAAAGAATAGGTTATTTGTTACAGGGGGATGCATAGGCTATCAAAAATGTCTGAAAAGTCATAGTGTTGATTGTCATTACACACGCACTTTAATAGTCATAAGATAACACACGTGTCTCGGCTGTTCCTCTCAAGTGAACCATACACCCACATTGTCGGATCTCAGCTGATGGTCTATTAGTTTGATGGTCACTCGGTAGAGTGAATAGCTCTATTAATCAAAATAATACACGTAGTCACAATGGCATAATCAAGATAATACTGCGGTTTTACGTTTGTGTGAATAACATCCGATTCGAATTGTCCGACCGTCCATTAAATCACTTTATCATAATTGCCGGTGCTTACGGCAGTTTTGATGACGTAAGCCATGGAGATGCTCTCGATACAAAATGATCTTTATTATTTAGTAATGCTGGTGTTGGCCAATGAGTTATGAGTATCTATATATAGCTCGTGTACATCAACAGTGGGCGGCTGTATGCAATTCTGTTCGCCAGCGGGCAATGTACTAGTCTTGGTTCAAGACTCTCCTATATTCCACGATCCATCGCCACAAGAGGGCGCGCCGAATCCTGCTGGCGATATATAGCGGTTTCAGCGTGCCCTCTTGTGGCGATGGATCGTGGAATATAGGAGAGTCTTGAACCAAGACTAGCAATGTACATGAGCTACCGAGATGAGAGCGGCCGATTAATGCAACATTGTCTGCCTTCGTAATCAATCCACTGCATGCAGAATCGTGGTTACGGTCCTGTCTGCGTTGTTTATTTTAGAAGCGGTCACCGTGAAGCAAACCCCAGCGTATAGTTCGTGTTACTCATTAAATCCATTACCTCTAAATTAAATTGGAAAGACAGTGCGGTTCTAAACGTTATAAAAGGCATTGAAAAATGGCGTTCGTCAGCCTAGTACCAGGCGGACATTGTTGCGGTACCAAGTTGCAAAGGCGGCACGTAATTAATATGGCTGGTGAAAATTATGGGAATTTTTTTTTAAATGCGTGTGTAATTTCTGTTTGGAGGGAGCAACATCAATCAGTTCGCACTCGAAATATTTGTGGTTTGGTTTCCCGTCCAGGGCAAACAATGTACGTGTATATACATGTACACCACTATGTACACTCTGAGCAGACGTGTTTTTCGAAGCTCATGATCGGGTTTTTTTTCGAATTGTGTTATTTTTTATAGTAACTTGCCAGTACATTGCTTTGCCATAATAGGCCTACGTTGATTGTGCATGTTGTACTTGAACGTTTTATTCGTTGTTTTTCGTGTAATAAATATATAGGCCTACAGTACTGCACCGTTATTTATCAACTAGTCTGTAAATGTTGCATTCACTAAAAACGCCCGTATACCGATACTTGCCGAAGATAAATGCATTACCAAAATGAGCGTAATATAGTTAAAAAGTGAGCCTAAATCAAGGGGACTGCCCATCAAATTATAAATAATTGTTGGAACAGGTTTCATTATATATAAATAATTGGTTGGGTATGCCTCATTATAAATAGGTAATTATTGGACACATTTCATTTTACATGTAATTAGTGTACTACTTGGCGCCTGACTGGTGGGCTGTGTGTAAAACAATTGTTAGCGCGTACAGCATTATATCGTACAGCATTATTTATAAATCATAATTATTTATATAATTATAATAAAACCTGTACAATAATTATTTATATATTATTGTGTGACGTAAACGCATTATATGTAAATAATAAAGTTATATAATATATATTTCATTATATAATTCAGCAGTACAGCTCATCGTGCATGGGCGACAGGCTTAAATCTCGCGTTCATTCAGTGCAAGCCTAGCCATCGTCCACAAGCCTCGAACAAAAGCACACAGCAATAGACTATTATACGCTCTAAAACTGCGCGTTTGTATTGTCTGCAAACATCTGCAACCCCAACCTCGACTGCGTTGTATAATACATGTACATTAGTTTCAAAAGCAAGCGATTACGGGCTTTCCGCACACCCATTTTCGTTGTCAAACAAATTTGCTGCATTAGAAAACGTACAATGCAAAGAAACCTTGTAATGCCAAAAAAAGACTCGCACAAAGCCTTCGCCTGAAGAATGTAGTAATCTTTCTGGCATCCCAATTTTCCACCTGGTCATCCGCTTGAGCAGCTAGAGAACAACTCCGCCAAGTCCGGTAAGTTTGAGCATCGTGGCCAATGTTCTTATAGGTGACTCGATGCTAAATAAAACTATTTCAGTTCGGGAAAAAATATTTAGTCGTCACTATTGAGGACAAATTAAATTCGGGGAACCACTGCAGTTCATTCAATTTTTAATCACTCGAGTTTGTCCTGTTTTGTAATGTTGGGTGACAGACCCAACTAATTTCTTTTTTTGTCTTGTTCTTTTACAGGGAAGTGATTTGAACTGGCTGAATAGCTCTTTTTAGCAACCCTAGATATTGTCTAAAATAACAAAACATAGCACACACGAGACAGTACCTCCTACAGCCCTGAGCAATTTTTTCGATATATAGATTGTGCCATTATAGCTTGTTTAAGTGGTCGAGGTTAAAAATGGTCACGTCCGCGTACTTGATTGGCGTCGAGATTCTTTCCTAAGAGAGTAATTCATTAGGGCGGTTGCTGCATCAGTAACGATATTCTGGTTCAACGTGTGATTTATTAACGTATTTCACCGGCAGCAGTGTTCCTCAATTTGGAGATACTTAACCGCGGGATTGCTTGCACGGTTATTAGGCACTAGAACATCTCCGGGCACTTAACCATTGACTTCTGACTCCAAGAAAGTTTATGTTCCATTGGCGGTTTATGTAGTGTATTAACTGTAAACTAGGTAGGCCCAACCATGAATTCCGGAGACGTTAACGCATCTAGTTATGGGTGGTCCGCGTGGGAGATGAGTGCCGCGGTGAAGGCGAGCTACGGAACGGTAGCTGTCTTCGGCATCATAGGTAACGCCATCGCCTCCGCGGTGTTAATCCGTAACCCGTCGCTTCGTACCCGCACAAGCTACTTCATCCTCCACCTCGTCTTCGCCGATTTAATGGTTTGCGCATGGACGCTACCGATACACCTAGTGTCGTGGGGCGAAGTGAACTTCCCCTCCAGGGGAGTAGGAGAGTTCGTGTGCCGTACGTTGATCTCAAAGTACCCGATGTGGACCTGCATCACGGTGTCCGTGTCCACGTTGGTCATCGTGACGCTGGAGCGGTACGTGGCCGTGGTACGCCCGACCAAGTACGCGGTTATGTTCAATAAAGCGAACAGCGGGCGTATGATGGTAGCTTGTTGGCTATTCAGTTTTGTCTTTACATCTTACTATATGCTTATATATGGTCTTTCTGGGGATGGGGAATGCATCAACTTCGGCTGGCCAAGCCTCGTGCTCCAGCAGCTGGTAGGAATCGCTGTAGTCATCGCTATCTTTATCCTTCCTCTTGGGACAATGTTTGCTGCTCACTTGATCATGATCAAGACTCTCCGGCAACGGGCGAACAGCATCGTAACAACAGGTAAACTATGATTTAGCCACTAGTCGACAAGATAAAAAAAACAAGGAAAATATATAATGAAGGGGTATACTATTGGCAAATATCCTGGCCCTAAACGTCCATAATTTTACCAGCAGCCGGTTGTGTGATTTGCCATGAGCTAGCTAGACCACTCTAAAGTGATGATAAGTGGGTTAATTTTAGTCTTTAGTATTTTAAACCCCCATGGGGTGCCCTCGGCACATAGCGGCCGTAGGGGTCCCTACGGCAATCCAAATTTGACGGTCCACGTTTCAGTTAAAAAGATCAACCCGGCCGATTTGCTAAGGGTCGCCGTTCCTTCAACTGGACGAATCTTGCAGACATCTATAATACATAAAGAGCGAACCGTTTAAATGTATGAATGCTCTGAACTCGGAAACCGTAACATAAAGACCCCCAACACCATTATATTCTGAATCACCATGAATCGGGGTGGTTCTGAAAAAAGAAATTAAAAAAACAAAGGGGACACGGGTGTGTTTTACAACCCGGGCGGTGCCAGGTAGTAACCCCGATATAGCTGCCACGCTCGTCTTCCTTGTATTGCAACACGCCGTACTGCAAATTGTATTAAACAACATTAATCGGTCGCTCTCGATATAATTGTATTTATTTCCATTGAGATTATTCTATCTGTCTATTTCTTGACTACAGCTTCTCGCAATCACAATGGACAACAAGCGAGACCGAAGCCTACCCCTCGGCCCTGGCAGTTGGAGAAAGCCCGCGAATTCCGGCGTGTTCTCCTCGTGGTCTCCGCAGCCTACGCGGTGTGCTGGACGCCCAACCAAGTAGTGTTCTTCGCGTACAGCATTGGTTTGGCCAATGTGGACTTCACGTCGTGGTACTACCACCTGTCGGTGGTGCTGGCCCTGTCCAATTCGTGCATTAACCCCGTCATCTACATCCTTGGGAGCAAGAGTTTCAGGGAGGGACTCAAACGAGATTTGGTCCGCTCGAGGTTGCACCTCCGCCTCGCGGCAGCATCAGTGCAGCCAATGACCGTCGTAGACGCAGCGTCAGAAAAGCAGAGAGTTCAGTAGGACGGAGTCAGAACTTGAGTATAGACCTGGCTTTTATGTTGATGAAATATTCCAACTTTATTTATCTGAACAAGGACGGATCTATACCGAAGTTATGTGTGCCCGTGGTAACTGATGTCGTTTATTGAATGTTAACGACATCAGTTTATTTGTTACTGGAACTAGATTAATCTTATGGACAGAACACAAATCAAGATTTAACTATAATTACTGCTATGACGATGCGTGACGATGACGATGCGCGACGACGATCGATGCGCGACGATGGTGATGATCGATGCGCGACGGTGACGATGCGCGACGGTGACGATGCGCGACGGTGACGATGCGCGACGGTGACGATGCGCGACGGTGACGATGCGCGACGG
>JAVCKS010010016.1:0-13075 GCA_032273685.1 Pteraster tesselatus
TTACATTATTATTTATTAAATTAGTAAAGTAATAAAGCAGTTAACACACAAAAACACAATCACAGTTGCTCTCCAGTAACTGAAATTGTTACTACCCTCAGATAAATTGGACTCGTCTCAATGATCGTCTCTACGACAACTGTACGCGTTCATACTTGGTCTACCTGCATATCTGCTCATGACTACGACAGTGTGAGAGCCTTATGGCGAGGCGGCCTTAATAGTGGGGAAGCCCCTAAACAGATGTAATTATAATCCTAACTTAGTTATAAGGAATTTACTCTACAGAGAAACGTGTAGTACATCTGACTTGGTTGACTGTCTATCGTGTAGTGACTTTATTTATATCATTTACACACTCAATTATAAGTTGGGAATTTAGTTACCGGAGGTAGAAACCCACTGGTAGGGCGGTTTATCAACATGAGGTGGGTAACAGGCCCACCAGGCTGGCTACTAGTGGTGGTATGTAAACATCATGTTCTCATATTAGTAACAGTACATTATATTGTTGTACTTCAATATATCACAGGTGGGTATAAAAAAGGCTCGTCACTTATTATTAAGCGGGTCTTCATTTCTTGCGGGCGAAATCAAGGTATCCTACAACCAACCAAATCCAAAACTAAAACTAGACTTGTGCTTGGAAGCTGGAATATTCGGCTTTGCCATTGCCAATGACATTGCCAGAAATCTTAAGGAATTTCCAAAGGCCATTTCAGATCGTATAATGACCCTCCGAATGCCACTCAACAACACTACTTCTGTTACTCTGGTTAGTGTGGATGCACCAACTTGCCAAGTAGCCAAGAAGTGACAGAGAGGTTTTATGAGCTGTGCAAAGTTCTTCGATTAGTGCGAGCCACAGACAAACTGGTGGTTCTTGGTGACTTTAATGCACGTATCGGAGATGATCACGGAACCTGGAGTCAAGTGTATTGCAAATTCGGGAGGGGGAACTTCAATGCCAAAGGGAAGTGCGGATTTCGATCTTGCAGTAACAAACAATTTCTTGAACGTGTTCGACAACTGGTACTTCTCCTGGCAGCACCCAGATTAAAGAGGTGGCATCTGTTAGACTACATCATTACACGTAAGAGCAGATGTTCGCACTACCCGTGCAATGCGTGGTGCTGACTGTTCCACAGATCACAGACTCACCAGGTGTACTATGAAGCTGACCCTTCATATTTACGCCGAATCTCCACGACATCTCCAAGCTGCACTCCAACGAAGGAAAGACCTGCCTATCAGAAGCCGTGCAAAACAGCACTGAAGGACTGCACCATCGGCAGCAGAAACCGATGAATAGTGTGCCCGGTTTCGTTCAACTATCTACTCTGTTGCAGTTACCTCACTTGGCAAGCCATGTCGAAAGAACTGTGACTGGTTTGCAGAAAACGACCCAGAGATAGATAAACTACTCGCTCCCAACCGCACTGCCCTTGCCCCTCATCATTTACCGCAACCCGGCAGCATGCACACGCTGCACAGGGAATTACGTAGCATGAGGAGAAGCTGGTGGGCTGCACAAGCCAATGAGGTACAAGCTCTAGCAGACAGAGGCAACCGTCGGGGTGTCTTTCGGTCACTCAAGGGAGCTTACGACCCATGCCATCCAACTACAAGCCTAGTTCTCTCTTTTGACAGAAATAAATTACTAACACACAACCTGGAAATCCGAGCCCGCTAGAAATAATGCTACTCTCTGCTGCCCAATCGACCCTCTACTCTAGATGAGGATGTTCTTGAGTCAATCTCTCTGGAGCTCAATATTACTCCAATAACAGCTGAAGTTAGAGCTGCGGTGGCAAACAGTTGCTGGTCAAGATGAAATCCCTGCAGAGGTCTTTAAGCACGATGGCGATACACTTCTCAATGCTACTTAATATGTTGCTCGAGGGATTTCTACAGGACTTCAAAGATGCTCTGATTGCATCTATTAGAAAAAGGGTAACCTTCAGGTCTGTGACAATTACTGTGGTATTTCGCTTCTTGTAAGTTAAGTGTAAGCTAATGCTCAATTTACTTCAGTCAGTAGCTAACGACATTCTTCCTGAAGCACAGTACGGATTTCGCACAGGCCGTGGAACAGTAGACATGATTTGTACACTGCGTCAACTACAAAAACATTTGTTTGAGCAGAACATTATACATCTTTACATCGTCTTTGTTGACTACTCAAAAGCTTTCGACTCGGTCAGCCGTTCGTGTCGTTGGCGTCTTATCTCAGTATATGGCTGCACTGCTAAATTTGTTAACATCTTGGGAGGCTTCCATGATGGCATGCCGGCACAGGTTTTTGTAGTTTGTGAAACTTCAGACCCTTTCACCGTTGCTCACGGCATAAGGCAGGGCTATTTCCTGGTCCCAACTCTGTTCATTCTTTTCCTGTCTGCCGTATTAGATGTGGCAAACCGAAATGTAACCGAAGGCGTGTACCTTACCACCCGAACTGATGGTAAGCTGTTTAATCTACGATATCTCAAAGCCAAGACAAAGGTTCATCAGTGCTGCGTAAGTGACTTCCTCTATGCGGACGACACTGACCTCGTCTCACACTATTCGCATGATCTGCAGAAAGTTCTAAATAAGTTTGCTGCAGCATCTGACAGCAGAAAAACTGAAGTACTATATCAACCAGCACCTGGAACCCCATACATGAACATCTTTGTAAATTATGAACCACTTAAGATCGTGGACTCCTTCGTGTACCTCGGTAGCACTGTTTTCAGCCACTGCAGTTTGGAGAAGGAGCTGTCCATGCGAACTCATTCAGCCTGTGCTGCCTTTGGCCGTTTCCGTGACCGGTCGTGGGGTAGGCAACGTAGAAGTATCAAACTAAGTGCGCCACCAACGGAATCAATAAACGCGTATGAGATTATGTCTTGTTATTAATCTTATGAATTCAACCCGTGATAGCAAATAACGCGTAACAGGAAAACAAAGCATATACGTAGAATATACGTTATTACATATATGCTATGTAACAATGCAATTAAAAAGCGTAGAAACTGTCAGCAAAGAACAGAATACTTACTGTACATAACTTGTAACTGCCTGTTAGTACATCATCAAGGTAACGTCAGTAGAAATTCAGGCAGTATCTGCGCTTAAGCAAATAGTCAATAGAGCTAAAATCAAAATAAATAATACATTTTTAACAGTAAATATGGTATATAGAGTCTTATATTTCAATACGAGCAACTCAATCGTAATTGTGGAGATCATTGTCAAATCCGGATAGTGTAATAGTTGTGAAAACATGTGATTTTTTACGAGAAGTAAACATAGAATACTTTGACCTTTATGGAACTTATTTCCAAAAGGTCATAAACGACTCAACTAAACCGTCGAGCACTCAACGTAAACACGAAAATATTATCGGACATTTAACACAAAATATAAAAACAGTTTAAACTAGCGAGTCAGTTGAATTATTAAACTTACCGAGGTTTTGTGGCCTTTATGGAACTTATTTCCAAAAGGTCATAAACGACTCAACTAAACCGTCGAGCACTCAACGTAAACACGAAAATATTATCGGACATTTAACACAAAATATAAAAACAGTTTAAACTAGCGAGTCAGTTGAATTATTAAACTTACCGAGGTTTTGTGGCCTTGTGGTAACGAACGATATTCTACACAATACAAAATTGATAACGTGAAAATTGTAACTTTAACGGAGAGCAGTCTCAACACCAAACGTATGTCAAAGTCGCCATAATTCGTTCCCAAAATCTGTACGTACGTACTTCCCTAGCAACCGACCGCTCTGTCTAGCGCCCTCAATCTTAATTTCCAAACTGAACCATAACTGGTACAGCATAAGAGCAACAACAAAGTGCAGTTTTTACAGAGCTATTGTATTATCCTGACTCCTGTTAGTACAGCTCATGGTTTTACACGTTACAGTGAACACATTCAGTGCCTGTCCGTGGCATATTTATGGCGAATCATGGTGTCAAGTGGTTAGATTATGTGACAAACGGGGTCCTAGAGTTAGTCAGATTATTTGGCATCAATGCTCTTGCAGTGAAAACGCGCTTGGACCGGTCATGTGATCAGGATGAAAGATGACACAATACCGAAAGCTGTACCGTACAGCGAGCTAACGCATGAACAACGCAATGTTGAGCGGCCAAGACTTCGCTACCTCAACTGTACGACAAGACCTCTCAAGGCAGCTAGTATCGATATCCAGCATTCGGAAATAACAGAACAGGGCAGCATGGAAAACTGAAGTGATGGCTGAATCCGCGGCAGACTAGCCGGAGTGACAAAAGCAGCAGACGCAGAAGCTAAACGATGTCGCCGTCACGAGCGTGCTTTGCAGCCCCTCCGTCATCCACTGCATCCACACAACCAGCCTGGACGTGTCAGAAATAGAATATGTAATATCACCAACCGGGCTCTTCTCCCATAAACGAGCTTGGGGCCAGCGTCCTGCTTTGGTCACTTGAATTGGCTCAACATGAATACGATGCTGTCATTCTCGTTAACGAGCTAACAGCCAGATTATGTACCGGCTGTAAGCTAAGATCCGAAAATGCATTAATAACCTCTTGGGCTTTTGTGGGATAATAGCAGCATTTGTAGATCTTGGCAAAGGCGCTTGACTAAGTGAGTCAAAGTCCCCACCAAAGCCATATCCTGCTAATATCTGGCCTGTAGGCTGATACCCAGAGTGCTGCCAGGTGTGGTCACCCCATCAGTTAACAATGCGGGAAGGGGGTTTCTGATCGGCTGGGCTGCGGGAGTCATTTTGGTAATGTCCTGGTCACTGACCTAGACTTTGCGGATGATGGAGACATTTGGTTTGTTGAGTGAGAATGCTGAGCCGATAGGTTTACGAGATTCCCGGATCAACTTTGACGTTGCCATCACGTCTATTGCTGTAAGTGGAGAGAATTTTGAAATCACAGAGCATTTATCTACCTCACCAGCGTGATTTATACCTCCACAAGCTGTGAGCCAGAGGTAAATCGACGTCTTGGACGCGCATGAGGAGTGGTGAACTTCGCTGGACAAAGGTGCGTGGTGCCCTCGACACTTGTGTAAGAGGACAAAGTTGTGGATTTTTTTCGTGCAAGACCAGCAAGACCTGGACATTGACAGTACGTCGTGGTTGCATCATATGGCTGGCTTGGGATGAGGGCGTGGACTTGTTAACCGCCTAGAGGATGGCCACCTTGAAACCACAGAAGTACCATGCACCATATGTGTGGTTGTGCGCGACAATGTGATTTAAACACTTGTGTTTATATACATGCATCCTCTTTAAAGAATGCCTCTTAAGGATGTATATTTACTATTTGTACACTAAACCTCCTTTTAGAGTCGACTCATGCTCACTAGAAAATAATTGTCCTGCTCATTGTTTTGTCGTGGTTCATCTTACACACTCAGCAAATGTTGTTATAAATTATTATTGTTTAAAAATCATCAAGGAGTTATAAATTATGCTAAAATAAATCAAAGAAGCACACAACTGATGACAGGGCATCCTATGTTTTTATTGAGATCAATCATGTTCAATATGAAACCAATAAAACATTGAGAGTCCAGCTATCTATCTGTTGAAACCAGTTAAACGCCTAGTAGTATTTTCCTATCACATAGTATATGGCATATAATATAGGTGTGCCCAAAAATAGAGTGCCAGTGGCTGAAAGTGTTGCCTCCTTTTTTTCTTGTTTCCATACATCTTGGACTATATCTGGTCAAATCTCATGCTTCTGTCTGAAGGAGGTGAACATCTATTTCATCTAACATTCCCACTATGTATTTTCATGAATGATATCTTACAATAAACATAGGTGTTCTCCGAATAAGTCTGATTATACTGATTATACTTATTATACTGCAAGGTTATTGGAATTTTTCATCTTCCAATTTGTCCCGTATTAACTTGTATTTGCTTTACTGAGTGAACTCTATCCTGGCGAGTCTCGATAGTACCGTTAAAGAATAGCACCGAAGACTCATAGTGGAACACATAATTTGCCATCCAATGGTATTTTAGGGCCGGATCGCACATTAAGTAAATACTTTAAGTCTCTAACCATGTATTATAATGTTAATTATGATCACTATAATTAACCACTTAATTCATTAAAAGAGACTATCAACTTCCTTAGAAGTACTACACATTAACAACCTTGATGACTTACCAGCGTAGCCATTGTGACTCAAAATCATAGGCCGAATGGTGTCGGTCGCTCGCTCGATCTGACAGCATTTCGCTAGCAGTAGCTAGTACATACACTCTTAGTATTATAAGTTACACGTTACTAGTGTTTACACGAAACGGGAAACTTGACCAGTTACGCTGTGCTTAGTCTTTTCTATAGCCTGCACAACTGATACACCAGTACAGAGGCATACAAACAGCTATTACCGTGTTTCGGCAACTCGCCGCCCTACACAAACAATTACCCACAGCTAGCATGTGGGCCCTCTATGTCGCAGCTTTATTGTGAATTCGCGCTTAAATAGGGGATAACACCCTGGTGCACGAGAAACGTACACGTATTTACAAACATTTTCCTGATATGAAACTATTTCTACTTTACCCTTTGAAATTGGCTGTTATTTTTATGGCGCCTTTAGCAAACTTTTTTTGCGACTGTTACTACGCTCCATTACTTTTACTACCGGTACTTAATTGCTTGCACTTAATAATCGCCCTTGCGATTTAATTATTCTAGTTGTATCGCAGGCAAAAGAAGTTATAGGTTTACTGGTGGGAGGAAAGCTCCAGAAACGGGGAAACCACAAGGTTAGGAAAACCCCTATTCACATTGGAACCAGCAGGACATACAGTGGTGGGCGCAAGGGAAGAACCAACTAACTCGCACTCCCCTTCGAAATTAGTATAGAATGCTGTGTATTTGAGTAGACGGGAAGTGTTTAATGAAGATAAAGATGGGGGGGCCTTCTATGACTGTTAGAAGTTGCCTCTCTGCCAAATAGTTAGTGCGTACGTGGGAAAAATCAGGAAGGAACTATGATTATTCTTAACGTCGGTCCACAAGGAATTGACAAGTTTTCAGGGCATGAGCGATTTATTAATAAATTGGAGTGAACGACATATTGTGATAATAGGAGGAAGTTTTAACGCTGTACACGCGAAACTATCGGTAGTTTTGCTTAATAAAAAACTCGCTTTATAAAGTAGCTTTATACAACCGTACAAACGGTGGTGTCTTCTTCAGTCTAACGACGACACCTATATAAGCGAATTACTAAAATTTGTTTTTATATAGTCATAATTCTACTGGAATTATTCTTTCAGTTTGGCCGAGGGAAACTTATTTGCAATAATAAACTTGGGAATAGTTTGGTTTGAAAAGTATAGGCCTATTTGGTCAATGATGTACTGTCCGATTTCGGACCGATGTCACCACGATAAATCATTCTAAAAATCCAGGACTCGTTGTCTGTTTGTCCTTGTGTCGAAGTGGACTAAATTTAGTCACTAAATTGTGCACAGAGAGCAGGGCTTCGCCTAATACAAAATAGATAGAACTGCACAAATAGACTGACTATTTCAAATTAATTCGACAAATTTCGGAGAAATAATTCCTAAGAAAATGTTGACAGAAGTTTTTCAAGTTTCATTTTCAATAACCACTTTTAGTTGTGATTTTTCCACGGTGCAGGCGTGGTTATTTTTCTAACAACCCATTTTTTAAAGCGTATGGCGTCCATAGAACAGTTTGTAACGGTAACCTGAAATATCGATGAAATATTAATTATTATTTTATTTATAAACAAACATTATACAGCAAATGGTATGTTTGTTAACGAACATTATGCCTAATAATTACAAATACTCTGTAAGACACCTTACACACTTTACAATACCCTATTTGTAAGTTCACTAAATGCTCCCAATTATACCGTATTCCTCAGGCATCATACCAGCCTGTGCAATTATTGAATAGTTAATTTTGTTGGGGGGAGATGGGTGTCAAACGTCACGGCCAGCGATTATCTTTTAATATATTATTGACGTCAGCTTTAAAATGCATATATCCGATTCGCTTAGATCAGTGATGGGGTGTTATAGCCACAGGGGTGTAGACTGTACCAGCAGCACGTTTAGTTACAGTGTTGGAAATCCTGACTCATTACTGCGCGTGTCCATTGCCAGTAAATAAAGGAACCCCCTGAGTGGATGTGGTTTAAACCAGACAGGATGACACTATATATTTTGAAATACCACCGAACAGGTACCCATAATTTTGATAACTTGACAGGGAGGGATGTGACATTGCGTGCTAAGCCCAACCAAACTTCCACCATGGAAGGGAAAGAAGCAATTATAGTTCAGAAAGCACTACTAACAATCTGCTGACCGTCTGTGCGTGGATGTAACAAACGGGATGGGAGGGTGCCGTATTATTGGAGGCATTCTCGTAGGCCTGTCCGAGATGGCGTGTGTATTTGACGCCGTTGTTGCAACAAATATATATAGATGTTTGTATAGGCCTGTCTACATGCAGTGTTAGGCCTATACCAGCAATTTATATGTTGCCACTATACCGCAAATTGATATGTTGCCACTATACCACAAATTTATGTGGCCACTATACCAACACTTTATGTTGCCACTATACCACAAATTTATGTGGCCACTATACCAACACTTTATGTTGCCACAATATCACAAATTTATGTTGAATTCTATGAAATATCTTTCTGTGTTTCTGGACTGTTGGTTGACTCAACCATTACCAAACTCTTAAAACTCCACGTAGGTCTATGGCCCGACGAGATCCGAAATACAGGGAATATGCCGAAAGTCACGCTCGACACGAGTGATGATTGATCGGTGCTATATCATGTAACTTCGTGTAACTATCATGTAACTATGATGAACATGACCATGTTACATTAGACAGGTTTAGAAATCCCCAGAGGCAAATAATATAAACAACGAGCGTCAACACGTATACCCTGTTATTTGAAGATATGCAGTGATTTTTAGTATACCTTCCGTCTCACAAGTTAAAAGATGTGATATCATTTTTTTGGTGTTACCAGAAAAAATGAAATTTACTAACCTCAAAACTATACTATTTTAGGGAAAATGAGATACTGACGAATCTAATGCAATAATTACAGAACTACTCCTAAATTCAAAGTGCCTTATATTGTACAATACTGGCCTAGTTATAGACGTAAATAATTATTCTACATATTATACAAAAGACTAAGAGAAGCCATGTTTTATTCTGTATTTTCTTCTTTATTCAGAACATCATCACATTCAACATGCAGTGTGTAATACTAACGTCATCTTACTATTATCAGTGGCTATTTAGACATGAAGGTGCATTATTACAAGCATACATTTGAGAAAAACTGCGCGGCAAAGAACTGCGCGAGAAAACCTGCCTTTACTGCGCTGAGAAGGGATTGTTTTAGGCAATTGCTCACTCGTGCCCTTGCCGCACGGTCTGTTTTGGTTGTTAACAAGAAAGTCCAATGCGCCCCGAATTTGGCAACACAATTAATACGTACATTATTGTTAAGAGTTAAGTTTTCAAGCAACTAAAATATTGCTGTATTACGAATCCTGGACAGGGACAGTGGTAAGAAAAATATATTCATTGGCTAATTCGTTCGAGCGGATTGCTAATTGGTTCGAACGAATTAACCAATAAATTTATTTTCCTTACCCTGGCCCTGTCCCTTTCCGGGCTTCCAACTGTATACTGCATGGTGTACCGTGTAAGAAAAAAAACGAGCAGATGATTAGAATACATTTTGTTTGCGTGAAATGCGTCATTATCGGTGCATATTTAATTAGATCATCTGTGCCCTCCAATTCTAGAGTTGTTTTTCTTCTTGGATGTAGACCACCGCATGCGTCAACTTGTATAATTTCAGACGTAATCTAAATGTGTAATTTGTTGATGATTATGTTTTAAAATACCGGTATAGTGCGAAAAATAGAAACTTGCAAGGTATTCCCAAGTGGCCTTCCACAGAAGTATCAATGTCACTGATTTTACATTCCTAGAAATTGAACATGTCCTATGAGGTACCAAAATGCTACATTTCAGCTGCATGATCACGTTATTTTTTGAACGATGTCCTCACTCTAGCCAGGGGACGCTTTGAGATCACAATTCCATTATAAGCTCTACACACCGGTATACATTTTTGTTACCAGCAGTTAGATACTGTAAATCTAGATTTTCATTAAACGGTTGTGTTAAATTGGTACTTTTTATTAACTGTCTGCTTTCGTCCATTCAAACTTTTGAATTAGAAAAAAATATTGCGTTTTACCTATATTATGACGAAATTGAAGTATGATCTTTCCAAGTCTATCCCACACGGTATAGGTTCCACTATGAGTAACCTTTTTTCACATCAGGCTTTCGGTTTGCCAATTTTTAGTAGACGCTACAATCTCAGGAAGTTATGTCTTTTCCTGACGTGGAATTTTAGCTGCGCACTAATTTTACTCCTATAATTATTGCCAATAAAATGGCGGTTTCGTTCTCTTCCTTTATATGCATAGATGCTTTGTCAGGGGAAGACATGAAAAGGTGTTTTTGTGGACCGTCAATGGTAGTTAATATAAGTATTTAGTATCCTTTTTCCAGCCGACATTCGTTGTTTCTGCTCAATAAAATAACTGATTATACAATGCTAATGCGATTACAAGTGCAGAATGACAGTGTATAAAGCCGAGCCATGCAAGTATTTAGGCCCATGGTCCAATATTAGACTCAGAAGTTTTGTTGTACCGCATTAATACTCCTTTCACATTTCTTAAATTAGAAAGTTGTTATCATGTTATTTTCAGCTCTGAATGTATTCTCTGTCACGATCCATTGGCATTATCATAAACAGTACATATTTTTGTCTCCGAGGTAATTCGGCTTGTTGTAATGATGTCAGTTTTTGTCCCCAAAGCGTTTCCAGTTTCGAACCGGTAACCTTTTTTTTTAAATAACAAGATAGCACTATAGAATGATTCACTGATTGAGTACCTCTATTTGTGCGAAACGTGTATGAGGACGCAGCCCATTAGTCGTACTTAATGTTTCGACTAATTTATAATATTTCTTTAAATAATGTAAACTGATTATTTAATAGTCGTCTAGATACGTGAAGGCAGTATGTAAGGCTGTTACAAACTAGTGTTTTCCTAATCTATATCTCTCTCGTTTTTGTGTGTCTGCATGTTGCTCAATCACGCCCCAACGGAAAGACCCAGGAATCTGATTTGTTTGCATGGATGCTCACATGACCTCTGATTCGGACATGGCTATGTGAGGTTGACCAAGTAGGCAATCATATTAGGCTACAACCGTGGCGGTCGTAACGGATCGCACGACAGTGGGAACCTAGCATTACGACTGCGCGGAAATCCAGCAAGAACTAGTTTGAGGTTGCTCCGACTATGCTACGATTGCACTACAAGTGAACTACCGGACGATCTACCACGATCTACCGCGATCAATGCCGATTACACTACGAACGTACTGCGAACTTGTCCCGAATTATACATAATTAACACGACAACAACACGAATATTGCTGATTGAATTATCACCAATTATATCGACAGCGCTAGTAAGACTACAGCAAGATAACTACGACTTATCACGACGCCACGGTTGTGGCCCTAACAGTTTAAATCTAGGCCGTCGGCATCTCAGAAATCGTATCTCATCGGGATCAGTTTCAAGTTACACGATTCGTAGTAGACCGGGAGAGTACTTGCAGTACAGTCGTGGTACAGTCGTGGTGATTCGTGGCACTGTCGGAGCAGATCGTGGGGAGTCTTGGCGCAGTCGGTCCAAATCGTGGTGATTCGTAATAGGTCGTATTGCATTCGTACCTTCAACGTACAGTATAGTGGAGTCGCGGTAAGTCGTAGCAATTCGTGGAGCATCGGCTTTGACAACGTAGTCGTCAGTAGTCTAGGACATAGGCCCTCACCTTAAATTGTTAAATAGCGCCCTCATGTACCGAGACCTCATCGCTTGGCCCCGTGTGTATAGGCAGATTTCAGAACATGTAATCGACAGAGTACAGTTTTTAGTCAAGATAAACATCTCGTATCATAACTCTACACTGACAGATCAGCGTAATTCAGCGTAAGCGGGCCCCAAGTTGGTGACTGCTAATTTCAGCCCATTGTGTTAATATGTTCGTGCTTTTAATAATTCTGTTCAAGATAATTTGACTCCGCTCTTTTAAATTAGACCAAAATTTGTTATCTGCCAACGGGAAAGTGCCGAACCAGAGTGTGAGACAAACATACATACAATCTCTACTACTTTAATATAAAGATTGCAATCATTCATCCAGATTATGTTGGATAATGTATCTGGTTTAATAGATGTATCATACCAGTACATTCTTGACTTGCTACTGGTCTTTCAACACAACGCCAACTGTAGTTGCGTGCTGGCTATAAATCCATGTATCAATCAAGGAAGGTTTACAATGGAATTATTGGAATTGAGTCCAGGGCGGGGGCTGGTGTTAACTAGAAGACACAGGATGATTATCATAGCATTACAGCTGCACATCAATAATGACTAGACGCGTGTAATGGTCTACTATTGACATAACATACATGTATCTCTGCATCATCGTCATGACCCATGTTGATGCTGGGCGGTTGAATTGGTTTTTGTGAAAAGAATCATAATCTAGGTTAATATAGGTCACTGTATCACACGCTAAACCGCTTGTAACGTATTATCTACCCCGGGTGCCTGTCAGAGAATCGGTGGAGTGGTTGGTCAGGTCCCACCCGACTTGTTAAAAGGGGGTTGGGGGTACTTATAGGGTTTGCTTTGTGTTTGTCCTTGGATATCGCGCAGGCCGTGCTGAATATCGTGATCGGGGCGGTAAGAGGACGTTGCATATAGGCCTAAGTACCGCTACGCATGGTGGCCCAATCGCTGACCGATCCATCATCCTTGTTGTCAGCGATATTCCCGTCGCATAGCGGCAGTACTGTACCGCAATGTTATAGCGCCGCATATCGGCCTAGCGAATAGGGCTGTCGGGGGGGGGGGGGGGGGGGGGGG
>JAVCKS010010027.1:0-16522 GCA_032273685.1 Pteraster tesselatus
ATGCATCCCCCATAACAAAAAACCTATTCTTTTGAATATTTCCTAATTTTTATAAGTGGAAAAACCACAATCTTTATAACATCCTAAAACCATGATTCTGAAAAAAAATATTTTATTAGAGTTTTTCTTTAATCCTTGTAAAGTACAGCAACATATTATTAACAACCCAAATCTGCATGGTGTCTCTCTGTTTTTTCTCCCTACGAACCCATGTTATGCGATCTGGAAAAAACCTTTCACATGGTGGAAACATCACATAATATGCATGGTGATTGTAGTCATAGTAGAGCTGGAGACGAGCCCTATCTGGAACTGTTTACATTGATTTCTATTGACATCCAAAATTATGAGCAATTTCTAAAGTTTGCAAAAACTTTAGGTTTGCAGATGATTTATGGAGCTGAATATTCCAGGATTATAACTCAAAAATCAATGTTTCTCCAGAATTTGTTTTTTGGTATACCTTTAAAACATTACTGAAATTTTTTTTTCTGGGGGGGGGGTAAGTTACACAAATTACCCCCCCAAAAAATGTGGTTTTTATTGGAATTTGTTTTTTCAATTCCGACGGGTTTTCATGGATCACAGAACACTAAAAATTTAACAAAGCATCTATACTCTCTAAGCATGACGTCATTGTGATTTTACCAACCATCGCTAATGCGCTGTAGTCTCAGAAATCACAGTTTGATCGCATGTTCAACTCATTGGCAAATTCAAATGACATGAGGGCTTAAAATCACTGGAAAGTGCATTTAGGTATGTTGCATGATCACCGACTATTTGAAGATTATTCAACGACATACAATGACATACATGTATTAGATATTATTGAAATGATTTATGGAGCTGAATATTCCAGGATTATAACTCAAAAATCAATGTTTCTCCAGAATTTGTTTTTTGGTATACCTTTAAAACATTACTGAAATTTTTTTTTCTGGGGGGGGGGTAAGTTACACAAATTACCCCCCCAAAAAATGTGGTTTTTATTGGAATTTGTTTTTTCAATTCCGACGGGTTTTCATGGATCACAGAACACTAAAAATTTAACAAAGCATCTATACTCTCTAAGCATGACGTCATTGTGATTTTACCAACCATCGCTAATGCGCTGTAGTCTCAGAAATCACAGTTTGATCGCATGTTCAACTCATTGGCAAATTCAAATGACATGAGGGCTTAAAATCACTGGAAAGTGCATTTAGGTATGTTGCATGATCACCGACTATTTGAAGATTATTCAACGACATACAATGACATACATGTATTAGATATTATTGAAATGAAAAACACGATTCTAGGAGAAGGGCAGTGTGAACTATTTTACTATTTTTATTTTTCACAGCAACAGTAACCTGTGCATAGTGTGGTTGATTTTGAAACATAATGCAAGAATTTTTAATTTATTAATTTATATGCACATTAGCTTTTTGAAGGGGGGAGGGTTTAACATGTTAATCATCTTTCACCCTGAAAACTACAACCCTAAAGGATCCAGTTATCAACCAGCGAAATTAAACAATAAGAACAAACCCTGGATAACATACCTATTATCTGGCTGCTGTTGACCTTAGATGACCCCTGGTGACCCCTGATGAAGTCTGCTGATCCGTATGTTGATATCTGTCAAGCTCTCTTCACCATTGGGCGGGGTTCTGTTGGGCGGGGTTCTTTGAGCAGGGTTCTGTTGGGCGGGGTTCTTTTGGGCGGGGTACCTTTACAGTGTTCCCTGCCGACCCCTATGTGGGGGCGACGGTTTAAGCGACTGGGTGTAGCTGTTCCCAGAGGGGTGTGGTTGGGGAGATATGGGTGGACTGCCCCTGCTACGAAGTCCAAACTGAGGCGAGACGCTTGGCTGAAAAACAAAGGGAATCTCAAAATCTCAATTCTTGAGGGGGGGGGGGGGGTGGGTAAGGAAAGCAAATTTACGAAAGATTATGCACACTTACTTGTTTCTGGGGAGGAAGGCCGCCCGACAAATCACCTCCGCGCTGGCCAAATTCTCTCTCCAATCTATTAGGCGATGGCCCCCTATTGTCCCTTGTACTGAATACAGTGGGTTGCCTGGTACCCTTCATTGGTGGGGCCTCCCGTGGGGACTGAGGTATCGAGGGATTGGGAGGTCTTCGAGGCTCCCATGATACCTCCCAAGCATTGTTGTCATGTGGTCGACCCTGGGTAGGGCCTCTGCCCTGTTGTCGTTGTTGTTGTTGTCCTGGTTGTTGTCGTTGTTGTTGATGTCCTGGTTGTTGTCCTGGTTGATGTCCTGGTTGTTGTCCTGGTTGTTGTCCTGGTTGTTGTCCTGGTTGTTGTCCTGGTTGTTGTTGGTGGTGTTGTTGTCCAGGTTGTTGGCCTTGTTGTTGTTGGCGTTGTTGGCCTTGTTGTTGTTGGCGTTGTTGGCCTTGTTGTTGTTGGTGTTGTGCTGCTGGTGCCTTACCAGATTGTGAAGGCATAGAGTGCTCGTGGGGAAACCGAACCTCTGAAAAAATCCCATAAAAAAAACAAAAAAACAAAAACAAGAGGAGTGTCAAAAACGAGCACACGAGCAGCTTATGAGCAGCCAAAACTATTTGCAGATTTCCTGGACACATTACTTTACTTTGAAACTAATGTTTTCAAGATTTGTTTTCAAGATTTACTAGGCCATCAAAGATTACCTCATATTTGACCTTGTAAGGTCATATGAGGTCAAAATTATGAGGTCAAAAATATGCACCAAGTGAGCCGATGTGAGTGGCTCACGATAGGCAAAAGTACTGTCCCACTTCAGAACGACTATTCCCTGGAAAAACTATTCTAAATGTTGAACTGATAATTTGGTAGGTTTGCCTGATTATGGCACGAAAAAACCCACCCATAGATAGTTACAAAGTATTTTCTTGTTGTAAATGACTACCGTAATTGATTGACAGCAATCTCTCCGTGGATGGATGGATTATTTCGTGCTAAATATTATTTTTAAACCTAATAACAATGGCAAACCTACCAAATTATCAATTCAACGTTTAAAACTAGAGGGGCACTCAGTACAGCGCAAGTAACTCCGCCAGACAGTGTCAATTATAAATAAATGACAGTGAAATAGTTTACCACGCCCTCTCTTGTGCAATACAAACTCTCTGAATGCCGCTGTGAAGAAGACCTTTGACCCTGACCTTTCAACTTTTTACGGATTGGAGCCTAAGGGTAGGGGGTCATATTGGTCAAGTTTCACGACATTGTGATGCATGGTGTTGCAAGGAAGTTGTCCGGTAGCGGAGGTACTTATTATTCTGAGAGAAATCGGTCTGACATTGGCCTGAAATGGGAGAGAGTACCTCAAGTGACAACTCTCACCGTGAGGGTGTAATTTAAGGGGGGAAATGCCCGGGCCGCCCCCTGCTCCACCGTCTCCTTTCTTCTTCTTCTTCTTGCTCCTCGTCCCCTCTTTACCCTTCTCCCGGCCAACGTTGTCCAACGGCACGAGGCGCATCGAGGGCGCTGTGACCGCCTGCTGCAGCGGCAGACGTTTCAACACCGCTGCGGCAGGGGTCGTGTGATTAGGGGGGATCGTCTGGCGAGAAGGGCTGGAGTTAAACGGCGGAGGTTTAACGGAGGGATGCTACGAAAGGTAAACAAAATATTATTCCATAACATTTTATCAGATAAATACATAATTAAATTAAGCGAAATTCAGAGAACTTCGATAGCTCAATAGAGCATGAAACCAGCACTCCAAAAGGACTGTGCTTTGATTCCAAGCCAAGGCAAAATTTTCCTTTTGTATACCAAACCTCAATTCGGTGTAATTTGTATTTTCTTTCTGTAAGTATACCTGGGGAACCGTGACATATATCAATCCAACCTGGTGCACCCTGTGCTTACTACGTTTACCTGGGTTGCAGTGAATGGCACCGGACCGTTTGGTGCTTGTGGTTTACCCAGTGGTGAGGAGCCTGGGGAATGGACAAGGTTCGACGGGGCTGGGCTACTGGGTCGTGGGGGAGGGCTGATCATGGCCGTGTTGATGGGGGAAACTGATGTAGATGATACACACTGTGCTATTGGCTACGGATGAAAACGAATACATGAATATACGAATATGTGAAAAGACATTCAAATACACGGTTTAAACAAGCACACTTTAAACAATGCACATAGGCCGGTAGTACAATTTTGTTGCAGTAACTTGAGAAACTTGGGTGGGGAGAGAACCCATGACTTCCAGATGTTGATTCGGTACATGTATTCTAACCACTCGTCCAATGAGCATGCTCGTTGGTGACTCGCTAGTTCAAAGATGTCGGCAGTGCTTGGAAGCCAACGGTGAACAGTTACGATGTGCCCTACATACAAACTTTCCTCTATGTACCTCAATTATTTTATTAGCAGTAAATAAATTAGACACAGAATTCACTGGCCGTCAAAGTGTGAAGCAGTGGTGTAGTGGGTCCGGAACGGTCTGGAACGATCCAGAACAGCATTCCGGCACTATTATTGACGTATATACAGCGTATAATGAATGTTCCGGAATGGCATCCTAGCAGAGTTCTGACAATAATTCTATTAGTACTACCAATACTGGAGCTAGACGCATTACCGATGGTAAAACCTATTCACCAACGGACACTCATTAAACGCAAGCGCATATTCTTACCTCCGCCGGTGACTTGGCCGCCGTACCCTGCAGTAACTCCTGGTCATTCTCCTCGTAGTCCGATACGTTCATACCGATGTCGATGCTCTGATCGCTGACACCGCTGGAGGCACTGCCAGGCCTGGCGGCCGGCCGAGTCTTGATGCTGCGGTCCACAGCCTCCTGCGGCGGACTGGCATCTTGGATGGGGGGAGGGGGAAGAGGGGAGGGGGGGAAAAGGGAGTCACTATCAGTACCCAGCAATTCTGGTAATTTCAACCCTAAAATAATATCTTTTTCTTTATGTCACCCAAGTTCTTATTCTACCAACAAATTAGAAGTAAATTTTGTACGAGATAACAACAAGCATATGTCTTATTATTTGAGCCGTGTAGCGTTGCAAAACTATGGTAATGATTGGGTAAGTGATAACTAAATATATCCAGAGATCCCTCGGTTGATTTGTCATGATTTTGGTACCAAAATATCATGTTCACATTGTACGAATCCAATTATTCAGCCGCGAAGCGAGGCCGTAGAGGGCACATCTCGAACGACAAACAACCGCGCTGTTTGGGACATTATTGTTTTCTTTTGTGATTTTGCACGGTGTTGAAGTTCGTTACAGGGGTTAAACGTTTTCTTTCAGTGGAACAAATTTAGAAAATAGACTTTTTAGGAAACAATGCTTTCTAATAATATACAGAAAGTTGGTTTGATAATCAGTAAACTTGACAGAGCTTGTGAAATACATAAGGTGCATAATTTTTAACTTGCAGTTGCTACATGAGGTGTGTATATGCATTCATGACCTGTTACCATGAAAAGTCTACAAAATTAAGGTTGTTCTGAATTCAGAAGAGATAAAGATCTCTAGTGATATATATGACTCGGTGTTTTAACAATCCGTACACCTTACAGAACCTGCAAACGACGCAGAGTCTATCACAAATAATTGTTAGAAAACAGATTTTAAACAGGAAAAGTGTGCTCAGTAGAGCGCAAATCTCCTCCAGGCGGCAGTATAGTTGTTTTAAGCCTGAGTAGTATAGCAGGCTAGCGCCCTCACGTTCCAAAGGTGCAACTTTACAGGATCCTGAATGTATATTAATACAAATCATCCTAATCTCCTGGCCTGAGATACATGTAATTAAAAATTGAAACGGGTAAAGTGTAAAAAGGTACAGTCATGGCTAGGTCAGAATAAGGAAATAAAAAAATCCAATTGTTCCAACTATTATTGGAATTCGCTTCGTATTTACATGTTTGTTGGTCCTCTACTATCTGATCCGACGGCTGCATGTCCAGACTTATTATAGCGCCCTCAATTGGGTTTATTTGTTCAGCTTCTGTAGTCTCCTCACAATTCCTCTCCTGTGAAAAAGAAGGAAAACAAACCGGAAAGTAGTTGTTATTAATCAGTGTTACAGTTGTGGCATTTTTCCGGAGACCTTTCCCCAAACCCTCCCCCCCCTCCCACCTCCAGGCTATTCCTAAGCCCGCTAACCCGCACAATTTTCCAATATGACTCCCGAGTGTTTTTCCAGACGGTTCCCGAGACATTGCCAGTAACTAAGCTACTAGAGACCGCTCCCAAGACCTCACCTGAGACCTTGCCAAAAATTGGCAGGTATACTTAACAGTGTGCACACCCAGAATCTGTGTCAGGTTCACTAAACAACGTGCAACAGAAATATATCATGGGTTTTCTTGATCATGAAAAGAGAATTTCGTCCCATCCTGAACGGTATATAGTGTGTAAAACTAACCTACTTCTTTGGTACAACTGGGAGGGAAAGGGTTAAGAGGTTTTCACCAGGCTATACTGTATAATGCAATGCTGGAGTTCACTGCTACTACTACTAGTACCAATCAGGATTAGAATTAGCTCGCTTGTTTTTTTTCGTTAGAACAATGGCTTGCTCGTGAAATTATGAATGCTGCAGACAACAAGATTTCCACAATAGTGCCTCTTTGTAAAAACAGTACAGGTATTTTTTTTTTAGACGCACCAAATTTCCAACTTGCGTATCAATCACCTCTTCCACTGTCACCTTGGACTGGCCGTGATCGTGTACTCTAACAATAGGCGATATCGGATGCGGCACCACGGGTGAAACGCTCCGGATGGGACCCTTCTGTTTCTTCTGGAGAGGCGGGGCCTGAATGTTAGGGCGCGGCCGGTTCGGGGGCGACGGGGAGACAGGGCGGTTTCCGGACGATATTGCACGGTTATTGTTCTCTTCGACTTGTTGCTAAGGTAGCAAAAAATAGGAAAAGAAACAAAATTTAATACATAACAAACAAGGTGCCAAATTATAAGTTCTTGATGTGATATTTCGCGTTCTTCTCGAGTCTCAGGCTCACGTGCATGATAGGGATTATGAGCCAGCAGAACCCTGATCTACAGTTAGCTCTTTGACCACCGAATTTACAATTAACAGTTACAAATAAATAATAAGCTGAGGTATCTGACAACCAACTTCATTGGCTGTAAGAAACAGTAGCTAACCACAAGACTAATCGTGGGATGTTTAATACAATATCAATCCGCTGTGATTGACCTGTCTTCCATCGTCAGAGATGAGACATTTGAGCCGCTGTGAGCTGCTTACTGTAGTAGGCAAAGAGTTAAGCTAGAAGCTTATCAGGGGTAATTTTGTGTATTAACCCTTTCAATACCATTAGCACCATAAAGGCGACGAAAATATGCATGGATACGAGTCAGTGCTGCTATTGCACGCAATATTGTATGAAGATAGCTGGTTCCCGCTAGCTTTATTAGAAATAATTTGGTAGTGAAGGAGTTAAGTGCTTACAATGCACACGGAAAAAGTGTCGTATCTGCACCAGTCACACACTAGGAGGGCTGACTTCACTCACTCAATTAACAGCAAGGTACAAGAGCCATTCCATACCTCAGATTCTGTCGCCTGCTTGGCATGCTGCCCTCGTTTTTCTCGTCTTTGCATTTGTTTCTGGAATGACTTCATGATGAGTTGGCAGTAGTGAAGGCCATTGTTAGCTGCATAGTCCCAGGACGAGGCATTATATTCATCTTCTCTGTACAGGTCAGCTTCAGGGGGAATGGCAAAATAACTTGGTTAGAAAATGGTCAAATAATCAAAGTTCAGACACCTTGCTAAGCTAGGACAATGAGCTATAATACCTGGCTAGGAATTCATGTTAATGACCTAATCATTTGAATGGAGTTCATAATAAATCATTCATAAATAAGTTAGAATGAACTTGTATGGGCCTATATCATTAAAAAAGATCAAGGAAAGTTTATGTGTACACCCAAACATACTGTAGTCGTGGGAATTTGTGAAGGGTTGTACATATTTCCGATTAGTTGTAAGCATACATATGGTAGCATGACCCATCAGATAAGTAAAAAATATATATATTTGTGAGTAATAAGTATTTTTCATTGCAAATTAGTAATTAGTATTTATTTGCAAATACTTCCACACTCTTCGACTGGGCCTAACCATTACCTCCTTGTTCCAGGAGATAGTTGAGTACGTCGCTGTGCGCGGTCATGGTGGCCAGATGAAGGCACGTCCTGCTGTGTCTGTCCACCACATTTAGGCATGACAATCCTCCTTTGCTGAGAACGATTTTACAGGCTTCTAGAGCACCTACCGGTAGATGAATTAATAAATGTTAGGGGGAGAGGGGGGAAGGGTTCAAGTGGTGGAGTATGTTCCTTACGTTAACCACTGTATAGGACTCTGGCTTGAATCCTAAGGGTGCTAATGTGTGAATTGGGGTTTTGGGGGTCCCTACCTACCAAGGGGGGGGGGGAGAACTATGTGAACTATGGGGCTGCACGCGCTTCCATATTAGCCAATACATAATATACACAAGCTAAAGGGCACTTACCACCAATTGGCCCGTACAGGATTTATGCACAAACCAATGCTACTGACAAGTCGTTTACAAATAACTAATTGTCACTTTTCTCTGGTAATGCTGGTGCTGTTAATGAGAGGGTCAATGGCAGTTAGAGGCACTTTTTCTTGAAATCGACACCATTGACATACAACTTCGTCAGAATGGGTGGGCACCCTAACATTCCAGGTTTTCAAGGTAATTCATATCATAAATACTCTCATTGCTATGGAAGCGGCGACCTTCTTGGAGATTTGAATAGGTCAGTTTTTTTGGATTTTTCTAAGAAACTATTGCCCGTTTATTGCTCAAACCAACTTACAAATACTTAATAGTACTTGTTCTGCATAGTGACAGAAGGGTTTGATACCCATTTCTCAAAATTGATTATCCAAAACCCATTCAACTAAATTAACTGCACTGGACCCCGTTAAGTGATGTTTGGTAGAGGTTGCCGGTTTCTGTGTAACTGCCCTCTCGTGTACGTCCCCCTCCCACTGGCTGCTTTCAAGCTGTTTGCCGCAGCTTCGGCTAGGTTCTGACCTTTTTCCGATGCTGTGTGTATTGCTGTCTTGCCCTCCGCGTCTTGCATAGCTGAGGTTTCAGGAGACATTAAACTCTGCTCAAACACACACAAAGAAACTTTTTTTTTTATTACCGGTAAAGATGTGCTCTCTCGTTTCGGACCAATTTCATCTTTATTTTGTAATGTTAAATTGTTTTCTCATAGTAAGCTTGTCCCTGTTATTAGATTTAAAATGATACATGGCACTAACAAATCTAAGCATGCATAATTGTGACCGGCTCCAAAAAAATGGGTATTATGAGACAAAATAATTTTGAGTTACAGACATAGCTGAATTGGTTACATTACAAGCTTTAATTTGGTGTAGGTTTGAACCCTGTGGCATTTTGCATTCTAGAGATATACTAATTTTCGCATATTCATTATTGTACAAATTAACAAAAGTGTCTTCAGAGATACAGCACATTGAACACAGCAAGTAGAAAAAGAAATGAGCTACGAAGAAACACTCTTGAATGTCCATAGTAACAGTTACTACGGTATGTTCTTTTTGAAATTATTCAAGTATTGATGAAATAGAACCCAATAAAACCCCCAAAATCAATCCTCTCCACATAAAACAGCCCTTGACGCGAAGTAGCATTGCGTTCTTTATACACTTTTTCACAGAGCGGGTCACAATTGCACAGTATTTTCACTAATAATTAATTTTGAATCCAACTGTGGACGGGTTTGTCATGTGAACTAGGTCGGTAGATGGTGTGTAAAGTACTACTAGTCTGCTTGTACCGTCAGACACTGCAAAGGGCGTTCCTTCCTGACTGCCCAGTGAATCCACGTCTTGCCGGCAGTATCCCTCTCGATGCCATCACTCTCCTCAATCAGGTTATTGTCGGCTGAGATGAGCAACTGAAAGTGGGTCTTGTTGTCCGCGTGACATGCCCACATTGCAGGGGTCAGGCCGTCGAGGTCCCGGACGTTAACGAGTACGCTGTCGCTTTTCAGGAGGAGCTGTGGGGCGAGTACAACGAGGTAAATTGTGCAGGAAGGGCTATCGTTAAAATGTAGGCAGTATCATGGCGACTAAATGTTACTATGCAAGACTTTGCATGATGGTAGTCAATAAGTAAGAACTTGCAATAGCACCATAGACATTTAGTCGATGTTTACTTTGGTCGTGTTCAGTCCAGAACACCAGATGCACCAGACATTAGATAATTAACAACAGCAAGTTACATGAACAAATGTAATTTCTGAAATATAAGCCACAGCATATACATTGGTTTTGAACAGCTTTGGGAAAAAGTACTTTAACTCTCCATATGATGGGTTTCATGCCTCGAAATGTGGGAGTTTATGGTAGTATACACATTATTATTGTGCCTGTGAACATTGTACCTGCAGACATTGTGTGCCGGGTATTGCTGCGGCCCAGTGCAACGGTGCTCTTCCCAGTGCATCTTGGGTATTTGCTGACGCTCCGTGTTTCAGCAGTATCTCTAATGCTTCATGGTTCCCATCATGCACCGCAATGTGCAGGGCAGTCGTACCGTCTACAAAGACAGACGGAAACCCTGGTTTAGGACAATTGTCCAGGTCTGGATCCTTTTCAGATTCTTGGTATTCTTCGAGAAGAGTTGGTTGTATACAGTAAAAGGCTCGATGTTACGCGTAATGTTTTGAACGTGTGATTCCTTGTGACCTGTGGCTTTTTGGTAACAGTAACTGGATGAAAAAAAATTGTGAGGGTTTGTAATGGGCTTCATAATCACGGTCGTGTTAATTCATTTGAGTACCATCTCTACCGACCAATAGTTCATGAAATAAACAACAGACGTGTTCGGTCTTGAACATGCACACGTGCACATATGTTTACATTGATGCCTCGTCGTAGCCTTACCACAAGGTTCTGTATCATATCCTTGGAAAGGAGGTTGATGTAGCTATAGCCCAAGTAGGCAGAAGATGTTACGGTTCTAGAAGTGGAGGGAAAAGCCCAAGAAAAAGCCGGGGAGAAACCCACGAGGTAGGAAAACCCAATCTGTGAGACTCGACCAAGAATCCCTCAGCGGTGACGGTGAGAAAAGTACCACTGCACCACCTCTACAATCCCTTTACCACTTTATAAAAGAGTACCACCTTTTTTGTTTACCGTGTGCCTGGTGGTCTACGTCTGCCAAACCTGGCTCTAACAGCTTCAAGAGACAACCAGTGTGGCCAAAATGTGTCGCATACATCAGAGATGTCTGGCCAATAATATTACTGTGGCTAGCACTGGACGAATCTACAACCAAAGCGACGGGAGGGAGGGGGTACAAAAGTGACAATTACTCAGTGTTTTCCGCCATTTTATAAACAGTCTTACCTTTACAGCATTCTGTCAAATTGAAACGAGCGCTATCATGGAAAACTTTCAGTCCGATGCCTTTTAGGAGCAAGCCATACTGTGATTTCAGGGAACATTTTCGTCAGTATGGCGTCTCAAATCGCTACATAATCACTAATGCTACACAATACTGAAAGTGCATAGCGCACAATCGCGACCCATTCATGGGAATGAAAAATATTAGAATACCGTCCACCGCACGCATGTCCAAATAGCTTCCGCCGAAAGTTTTCAGAATGTTTTTGTAACTTGACTTTCGCGTAAATAATTCATTTTTACGAATTTGTTTGGCGAGTAGATTGGAATTAAACAGTGCGTAGACTGGTACCACCTGTATTGATCGTGGTTTGTCCCTGCCTAGCGGGCAGTTGAAGTAAGCAACACGACATTGTACTTTTTAGAATTAGACAGTGCGTAGACTGGGTACTTCGGCGTTTGTCTGCGTCTTGCATGCTGCGCTTGCAGTTGTTGAAGTCCGAAAAATTACGTGAATCACTGAAAAATAAGTCCAGCGATTCTCAAAACTCAGGGATCAGAGCGTTTTATGATTGAGTTGTGGGGATCGATGGACTTATTTTTCTGGCGATTCCATGGAATAATTAAAATCCAGCTACCCCGGCATGAACTACTATGTAGCTTTACCGTAAAAGATCAAATAAGCGGCGCGGCATTTATTCGATCATATACGGTAATGCTACATGCTCTGTCATTGGGCAGTCTACGGACGTTAGCCAATGAAATTTCAGTGTGCACTGTTTCTGGGCTGACGTCGGGGGTACTTTCCCCCAACAAGTTGAGCAATCAGCATGTGACTCTTGCATTCGGGTCTTGCAGCCAACGTTAGCTTGCTCAGCCCAAAATGTATACATTTAAGTATATTAAGTATACTTGCTTCAAGTATGCATGTACATTTATGCTTGTTGTTTATGGCAATACCTCATGTAATACGGAGTGGCTAGTTACTGTTTTGCAATATTCTGATTAAGACTATCATTTCATGAAAGCGTGTAAGCGTGTATTTGATTGTACATTCAGATAAAATTGCTACACAAAATGAGCAATTGCAAATCAATTTTCAAATTGACCACCAGACAGCAGATACTTGACTTGAACATTTTGAAAAGGTTTGTTCAACTATTCTGGAAAATCTGTCCATTTGTGAATCCTTAAAGGCCGATTATTCAAGTATAAAACCTAACCATTCCCCTCCGAATAGGCTACAGCCCGATTTCGACCCGGAAATTAAGTCTTTCTTACCCTTCTGCAAGAGTTGTCCAACAAACTCCATGTCGCCTTCTTTGGATGCCTGTAATATTAGAGGTAGGCGGTTCATTTCCTTGCCGGCCATCGGCAGACTCGCACGGACGATCTTCGGACAGTCATCGTTTACCCACTTCCAGTAGAATTTTTCCAGAGCGTCCTGGTGAGAGGTCATCATGGGACTGGTACCGCGGGTCAACGAGGATGAGAGCAGGGCCTCGTCCTTCTCGTGGGCTTGAAGGAAGACGGTCTTAAAGTATTTCTTCATGTGTAGGAGGGATAAGTTCAGACTGTCTCTCAATCCGGCGCAGTCCACGTCATCGGGGAGCTTGAGAAGGAACTCCTTGATGAAAGCAACTGCTTTCTTAAAATCTTTCAGAGGATAATGGGAAAATGTCACTGTTGTGGAAAGATATTAAACACCAAATGACTAATCAACAAACCAACCGACCGGTTAAAACCGACCAACTGATCAACCAACAGTTTTGGTCTTAGTCTCGGTATTAGTCTCAGACTGGCTGGTCTTGACTACAACACTGCAGATGTCCAACTGAATGTTACCTTTGACAGCAATCTTAGCGAATTTACTTTAAAGGTACATTGTAATTATTACCTTAGTTGGAACTAATCAACCAACCGAACAAACGTAGCTTACAACAAAGTACATTTCCAGAAACCTTTCTATTAGAAACAATAATATTCTTACCTTTACCCTTGATCATTGCAAATTTGTTTCAGAGTAACTTCTCTAGCCAGTATAGCATTATGAATGTTTGCTGTGCAGAGGAGAGCGCTGTGATCATCCGATGACACTACACAAAATGCTGACTAGGCTCCCTAGTTAATTTAAAAGAAAAGAAATGATTTGATAACAAATGATTTGATAAATAATTGAGAAAAATTGAGAAAATCCCCCTGAGGATGCAGCCTAGCTTGGACCCAAAGTACACCTACATGTATGCCCACGTTAATTTGAATTGGTCTACCCTAGTCTGTAATCATACTAGGCCACCCGAGGTCACAATCACTGTCTTTAATTTCACTTCAGTTTCGGTTACATGGAAAAACTGCTACTGCTGGATAGTGGGTACTGGAATGGTACAATTGCAATTGCATAATAATTCACACAAAAAGTACAAGCGCCCTGTCTATTCCTACTAACTACTAGTACTCCGATTTCGATCCAACTCGGACCCAAACCAACTCGGACCCAGACCAAGTCGGACCCAGACCAACTATGACCAACTCGGACCCAGTTTTTTTTAAGTACGTTCATTTATTACTAAAACGATTTATTTATTTGTTTATTCTCCACTTATGTTTTAGAAACCAACACACACTTATGTAAATAACTTATCTGGTATTTGGTCCTAACGAGAACTATTTAATCATATTGATTATACATTTTGAAAAGGATATAGGCCTAAAACAAAGTACTAGCTTATAACTAAGGCCAATGAAATTAGATGAAAAGTTTCTCGTCAGCCACTTCATTTTGGTGAGTTTTTTTTTTCATTATTCATTATTCATTATTTCTCAAGGAAAAATGAAACCCAATACACAAATTGCCATTTTGAAACTGATTTAGATTAAATTTGCTGCCAATATCAGTTCTATGAAGTTACCGGTAGTTGTGCAGAACTATGTGCTCATTGTGTGTGTGTGTAAAAATGGTTTTCACCACCGCGCAACCAGAACGGAAACTTTTCGCTCAGTTGAGAGTAGTTTTATACATCGGATTTTCCCAATTGTTTTTAAATAATGAAATTTTGGCATAATGACATTTTTGGGTGCAGGGCCAAAATCGCACGGGGGCGCTGACAAGAAACTATTCATCTAATTTCATTGGTCTAAGTAAATACCGTTTTTTGATTGAACAATAATAATCATTAAGCTTACTTGAACAGAAAGGATAGCCTATCATTTCGTTTCAAGTAAGCCCCATAACTATAATAAGTACGTATTAATCATTCGCACCGTGATACTTACAACAATTAAAAGAATCATTAAGCAAATTACAAAACGATTAATCAAATTAGCTTCCTTGAAAGCAAAGGATGTCGATCATGTCTAACATGAAAGTAAACCAGCTCTTGATTTAATAATCTTAATAATAAATTCCATTTCACGTCTGATTATTTTCGTCTGATTATTATGAAAGCCAGCTAGGTTACTTTATCTGGGCGGCAAAAATATTAAGCACGTTCAGTTTTGGAAATTGGGTCCGAGTTGGTCATAGTTTGGTCCGAGTTGGTCATGGTTGGGTCCGAGTTGGTATGGGTCCGAGGTGGTCTGGGTCCGACTTGACCTGTTACCAGTACTCCTACTACTAGTGTGTAGGGATGTCAAATGCAAATTTTAAACTCCTTCATTCTACATGTAGGCCTAACTCATGCCAAATAAAAGGGGGACAAATCTAAAGCATTATAGGAAAAATTGAAAAAAAATCCAGTAAACGGTTGAATTGATACAGATTTTAAAAATGTCATTTAGTAGACCTTCCAAAAAATATACAGACGTGTAAAATGTAAAGGGCTCCTCATCCGAGCCCAAGTGCATGCCTTTGGAGATCCGACAAATTAAAATAACACAAAGCACTTATGTTTTACTCACCGTGCCACACTGTAGACATAAGAAATTGTGAATAAATAGGAGTGAATTGCGACGTGATCACATGCCAATTTTTTGACTTGTGATATCTACAAAACCACAATGTACAAGTTACGCTCAAATCAGGAGTACTTTACAATTTACTCAGGCTTTGTCAAATCATGAGCATGTTTCACATCTGTGTATATGTGTGCACATTGTCAGTATCTCCAGGTTTTGACATCCCTACCATTACGTTTTAGGTAGGCCTATGCTAAAATGTTTCAGAAAAATACAAAAATACCTTCTCATTTAGCATGATTTACGCTTGCATGTAAATCGTATGGCGAAATTTATTCGTAAACAAGATCCACTGACGTCCGTGGAAAGTGTTCCGTTGGCAGCTGGCAGCAACTGTAGTGTTAGCTTTGTTGTTATGTTTCTTAGACTGGTACTGTATACATGTATATTATATATACGCACGAATTAGATTAGGTTAGGGGAGACTAGACGGAAACAACGTTTCCTCAGTATGTACGAAGCTCCTTAAGAGCCGCCAGTACTGCAGTTTACGTGGAGATGGCTTTAAATTAAAAACATAACTCGATTATTATGTTTCAGACACCGGGCCGAAACAGCTCTTGTTTTCGTTAAGATTTTTTTTACTGTTTTGTTTTAAATTCTTATTTTAAATTTCTTCCCAGTTTTCCATCCTACGCTAGACCTTTGGGTCTAAATCATTTCCGATCACGTTCAAATTTGGTACATGCATTGTACATCGACTGAAGATTTGTCTCAAAGATTACGTCATGATAACGTAATCGAGTATCGAATTACACTAATTCAAATTTTAGTTCATAAACAAATTCACTAACGTTTCAAATCCCTCGCAAAGTCGATATCCATCGCAAAATCGGAAAACGATCGCAATTTAGCGATAGATTTCCGAGCTCTTTCCAATGGTATACATTTTGTTTCGGTTAACCAAGTATAACCATCCAAATTCGTGGAGAAAGAAGCCTGCTTGCACAAATGTTGTGTAAGTTACCGTCACAGAACAGGCTCCAATAGGGAAAATACACACACAATTAACACTGCATCAAAGTTCGCCCAAGAATATTCTATTTTCGTTTTCAAGTCGGAAGTTAGGTATTCCTTGCCGTTAAATATTATTCTCAACAACTTGAAACCATCAAATTGACGTCATGTCCGAAGTCATAGATTTTATTCAATACCTGACCAGTAA
>JAVCKS010010037.1:0-16511 GCA_032273685.1 Pteraster tesselatus
AGTATATATAAATGACAATCAATATATATATGACAATCAATATATATATGACAATCAATATATATGACAATCAATATATATGACAATCAATATATACGACAATCAGTATATATAAATGACAATCAATATATATATGACAATCAATATATATATGACAATCAATATATATGACAATCAATATGTATGACAATCAATATGTATGACAATCAATATGTATGACAATCAATTTATATGACAATAAATATATACGACAATCAATATATACGACAATCAATATATATGACAATCAATCAATAAATGTCTGATGTAATAATTAATACATGATAATCAATATATATATATACGACAACATCTATGAAAATCAATATCAATCTGATGATATAATCAATATATAATAATTATTATGACAATCCATATATTCCAATCACAACAATCAATAAATGTGTGATAATCTGTAAACTCTCTGAACAATGCAAACTCTCTGAATGAAACGGTCACAGCGCCCTCTCTGAATATGCTCTGAACCTTCAAAGTGCCGCCGTGACGTTGACCTTTGCCCTATCAAGGGTGGGGGGGGTCATATTGGTGAACTTTCCAATATATAACATAAAGCAGGTTCTTCCCGTCACATAGGTCTGACCTTATCAAGGTGCGCTTTGAATGTCTCCGACGGCTGCGTCATCTGGCACTCTGCCACATCCTGCACGGCTCTGAAGTAGAGCCCCGTCTCATAGAGGGCCTTGGAACGGCGGAACATTGCCTTGACGCGGACTTTTTCCGGCAACGCTGGATCATCATCATCGGTTCCTGGGATACAGAATTTTGGCACTTAAATCACTTTCCGTTCATAGAATCTGACCTTGATAAACAGTTGCATAGCAACCAGTGACGTAATGTAGCAACATAATGCTTACCATTACGCAGTGATATGAAATTCGACCTAAATGAAACCAATAAGAAATTTTAAATGTAGTTCCAGGAAAGCAAGGCAATACATTTTTTTTTTTATCTATTTGTAACCTTCAAGAGAAGGTGGTCAATACAATTATAGACACCACTAGGGTTTGTATCGTATCCTTTGAGCGAATGTAGTTGATACAGTTATAGCCTACCACTAGGGTCTGTATCGTATCCTTTGAGCAAAGATTGTTGATACAGTTACAGCCTACCACTAGGGTCTGTATTGTATCCTTTGGGAGAACATTGTCGATCCAGTTATAGTCTACCACTAGGGTCGGTATCTTGGGCTGGGTGAGCCTCGAAGAGGAAAACCTGGTACAGGACTGAAACCAAATTCTTCTCATGTTGGCAGCCTTCGGATTTGAACCCAGGTTAGTTTAACCCAGGTTAAATCCTGTTTCTCCCCGAGTAATCAACGTCCGTACGTACCTCCCAAACACCGAGCAATGGCTTCGTCGCAATCCTCAATCGCTTTTTTATATTCACCAAGATTCAAATAACATTGGGCTCTATTACTGAGGAGGGTAGCGGCCAGTGCAAACCTACACAGAACAAATGTTTTAGGAAAACTTTAGTAAATACCTAGATTTTTTGAAAACTTTCCCAAGTTGGACCTAAATAAAACATTGCCCTCAAGGAATGTCCTGTTCTTGCTATAAGTGCTTGCTAAGTAACTTTGGTTGGATTGCTGGAGTTGATGTGTGTGTCTGTCTGTTTTTGTGTCTGTCTGTTTTTCTGCCTGTCTGTTTTTGTGTCTGTCTGTCTGCCTGTATGTTTTTGTGTCTGTCTATCTGCCTGTCTATCTGCCTGCCTGTCTATCTGCCTGCCTGTCTGTCTATCTGCCTGCCTGTCTGTCTATCTGCCTGCCTGCCTGTCTGTCTATCTGCCTGCCTGTCTGTCTGTCTATCTGTCTATCTGCCTGCCTGTCTGTCTATCTGCCTGCCTGTCTGTCTATCTGCCTGCCTGTCTGTCTGTCTGTCTGCCTGTCTGTCTATCTGCCTGCCTGTCTGTCTATCTGCCTGCCTGTCTGTCTATCTGCCTGCCTGTCTGTCTATCTGCCTGCCTGCCTGCCTATCTGCCTGCCTGCCTATCTGCCTGCCTGCCTATCTGCCTGCCTGCCTATCTGTCTGCCTGCCTATCTGTCTGCCTGCCTATCTGCCTATCTGCCTGCCTGCCTATCTGCCTGCCTGCCTATCTGCCTATCTGCCTATCTGCCTATCTATCTATCTGCCTATCTATCTGCCTATCTATCTGCCTATCTATCTGCCTATCTATCTGCCTATCTATCTGCCTATCTATCTATCTATCTATCTATCTGTCTATCTGTCTGTCTATCTGTCTGTCTGTCTGTCTGCCTGCCTATCTGTCTATCTATCTATCTGTCTATCTACCTGCCTGCCTGCCTGTCTGTCTGTCTGCCTATCTTGCTGTCTATCTAGCTGTCTGTCTATCTATCTGTCTGTCTGTCTATCTATCTGTCTGTCTATCTGTCTGTCTATCTATCTATCTGTCTATCAATCTGTCTATCTATCTACCCGCCTGTATGCCTGTCCGCCCGCCTGTCTACCAGGTTGTGTGTGTGTGTGTGTCTGCATATATATCCCCGTTCCCACTTCCTCTCCCAATACTAACGTACATTTCAGCAACCCCTTACCATTTAGGTATTGGATTTGAACCTCTTCTCGCCTCGCCCGGGATCTGTCTAGTCGGCGGGCAAACCTCAATAGCCTGAGTGTACAGAGTGACTGCCTCTTGGCATTGGCCATTTTTGTAACATCGGTTTCCCTCTTCCTTCAAAGTCTGTGCCTTGGCACCATCGAGGGTAAGATTGCGTGTTTTACGGAATTCTCGTTGTGCATCGCCATACTTCCTTTTATTTCCAGACGAAAAAAGAAAACGAGAAACATTTTAGCCACACCGCTTCTTGCTGCCCCTTCCTAATTTTCTACAAAAATTTCAGTGATTAATTTTTGGGGGTTGGGGAGACGGAAACTAATCGGAAAATAAATTCAGAAATATATATACGAAGCAACTCATAAACTAAAATGACTTGCATATGAGTCCTGTTACCCCTACACATATGATTGCTGGTTTAAACCAACTCGGTTCGGGCATGATTAAGCGAAACAATTTTGAAGAGCTTCTTGCTGTTTTTTTTAATTATTTCTCAAGGGCAAATCGGACTTCAAATCACGTGGTGGTATTATGGATTTACTTTCTGCTAAATCTTTTACACCCGACTTCCAGTTCCGTAATCTTTATGCCAACAATTGGAGCCTGCAAAAAATAAGGAAATAAAAATTACAACTGAAGAAAGAGGGAACCTTACAACATCATATGATAAAAGAAAAGGATTAAAGGATAGCTGCAATACATTTTGTCTTGGTCTAAACAATAAAATGATGTTTAAAAAAATGATATAAGTTACTTTCTCTTTTTTGGGTTAAGCGCAAATGTGTTTTAAACATTCTCTAAGTAAAGTAATTGTGGAAGCGATTGTGACGTCACCGCGGAAAGACAGCTTGCATTACATTTTCCAAATCGTACAGGTACACGCCACACGTGTGTTTCTGTTCTCCCGAGGTGTAGGTTCCGTGAAGAACAGATGTGGGTTGGGGGTGAGAAGGAGAAGGGGTGGGAAGGGGTGGTTTAGGGGCTTGCTGTATGAAATGTGTGTTTGTAGGACCAAAGTATCTTAGCAGCCGTTATATACCACTTACTTTATTGAAATAGTAGTCAGGATAAAAGTAAAAATTTCTGGGGCCGAAATATTTTATGACGTTGTCGATACCGGGATTATCGAGAGCTAGGGCCATCAGTGCCGTCCCGTAGACATAACAATTACACTCTAAGCTGTACATATGGATGGCCGCAGCTCGCATGATTGTCTGCCAAATTACAAAACAAATCAATATTCGACAGGTCACCAATGAGTCATAGTTAGGATTCAAAGAGTGAACATTCTTACACTCTTACTGGTCATTACTCAACAGGTTAAACCAAATGAGTAAAATCACCCAGTCAATATTTCACAAGTCATGTCCAAACTTGCCCAGTCCAACAAATCAACATGTGCAGTCGCAAATTACCCAGTCACAAATCGCCCCGTTGCAACTAACCCAGTCGCAACTTACCCTGTCGCAACTAACCCAGTCACAACTCGCCCGGTCGCAACTAACCCGGTCACAACTAACCCGGTCACAACTCACCCGGTCGCAACTCGCCCGGTCGCAACTAACCCAGTCGCAACTCGCCCCGTTGCAACTAACCCCGTCGCAACTAACCCTGTGGCAACTAACCCAGTCACAACTCGCCCGGTCGCAACTTGCCCGGTCGCAACTTGCCCGGTCGCAACTAACCCAGTCGCAACTAACCCAGTCGCAACTCGCCCCGTTGCAACTCGACCCGTTGCAACTCGACCCGTTGCAAGTAACCCCGTGGCAAGTAACCCTGTCGCAACTAACCCCGTCGCAACTAACCCAGTCACAACCCGCCCAGTCGCAACTCGCCCAGTCGCAACTCGCCCAGTCACAACCCGCCCAGTCACAACCCGCCCAGTCACAACCCGCCTAGTCACAACTCCCCCAGTCACAACTCACCCCGTCGCAACTAACCCAGTCACAACTCGCCCAGTCACAACTCGCCCAGTTGCTAATTGAAATTAATTGAAACTCAATGAGTCCATACATTAGTTGGAATCTACGAGTAAACAATCTCACCGAGTTTTCTACAATGTACTTTAGCAGAAGACCTCGATTCATTGCAATGCCGTTTGCAACCTCTGTGTAATGCCACACCACACTGCTGCTGGGATAATACACTGTGCACAGAGGGACAATTAGGAGGAAACTAAACAGTCAGCACTCCGTCAAGAAGGAAAGAGGTTATTTCGATTTCACGGTGGGTACATTCCTTGCCGTCACCTTGCCTTTCAATCTCATGTGGATTGGGATTGTTGGTCGCTGTCTGACCGCATGGATTTCAATCCGATTGGGTCTGGGGGTTTTTCCGTAACTTCAAAACATTTGATACTTTAAGGTTACTGTGCAGACTCACGGTACACATGTCTGATGTGGTTATCTTAACAAAACTGTATCAGCTCACGGTACGGACCATTACGGTGCGAGCTACATCAAATTGAACCTGGGAGAGACCAGGTTCTATCAACTACCTTGATTTGTTTTGTTTTAGTCCTTTACGGCAAAGTTTGGGGTTGTGAAAAAGGCTATTCAGCCCCTTAAAATCCCTCCCCATCAGACACAAAAGAAAAAAGAAATTAGTGTGGTCAATCACCAACAATACAAAATGGTGCAAATACAAGTTATTACAAAACATGGTACAACATGGTGAAGGAGCAGATTATGTAGTTTTTTTATTAAATCTGTTAGCAATCTCAATAGATTCAATGGCCTTACAAGTTACTGCATGAACCTAAGGGGCCACTGGCCTCAAAATTTACTGTTGGAAATTAAAGGATTGAGAGGCAGAAGGGTCCATAAAAAAGTCAAGAAATATTCACCTCCGTTTTCCAGGAGTTCCATGAAGCCATACTCGTCGAGCAATTTCCAAGCAAAATCACTAACTTGTACCATCTCATGCAGTACTTTCAGACAAACTTCCAACATGAACCGATTCTCTGGGGAGAGGACGGGCATACGAAGCCAACGAATAATAGCCTATAAACAACAACAACAATAACAACAGTCTGTAAACAACAACAAACTCTAAAAACCAATATCGGGAGCAGCCTGTAAACAATATTCTGTAAACAACAATACAGCCCACTCTCATTTTAACGAGCTCGGATATAACGAGAACCCAGTTATAACTAGATAGTTTCTTGGTCCTGACCAAAGTGTGTATTTGCATAAAAAAATTAATTAAGTTTTTTTAAAGAGAATACGATTATAATGAGATGATTTAAGGGTCGAGTTTCGTTTTTTTTACAGCGAGATTAATATTTGCAACAACCGCGGCATGAGACATGTATTTACAATTTATTCTTAAGCATGTGTGTTGCATTTGCTATATGGATACGGTCGTTTATAACGAGATTTGGATATACATGTAACAAGAAAAATATGCGGCATTTTTGTTATAACAGGAGTCGATAGTGTACTGTGAACACAACAATAATAGCCTGTAAGCAATGTCAATAGCAGTAAACTACAAACTCTCTGAACAATAAACTATCTGAATAAAACAGTCATATCGCCCTCTCTTGCGCAATACAAACTCTACGGTTTGAACCTTCAAAGCACCGTCGTGACCTTGACCTTTTAAAACTTGGTTTGAAGCCTTAGGGTTGGGGGTCATATCGGTGAGGTTTCATGACATCGTGATGCATGCTGTTGCCAGGAAGTTGTTCACAAATTCTCAGACAAACGCAGAAACAAACGCCGGCAAAAACATTACCTCCGTCCCACCTTCGGTGGTGGAGGTTACCCCTTATATTTGCTTACCTTGCTTATCATGGCATCCTTGGTTATGACTTCACGGATGTGCTTTTCTTTACACAACTGCAACAGAACCAACAGACAAGAACAAACTACTGCTAACACCGGGGAACAAGCAGACTGCATACCATTCAGTTTGGCCGGTACGAACTCGATCCTCACAGACAGGTGCCGAAGCCGATGGCTTGCATGCTCTTTCGCAAACAGGTACCAACGGTCAAGCTGGTACGCGGGCGTCAGTTCTAATGTTCAATTTTACAACCAACCGACTTCAAACAACCACCAACTGAGCACCGAATGTGTAAAGAACCTTCACACGAGGGCTGCCATTTTAGTCAGTTCGGAGGCCAGTATGTCGTCCTGCTGGACAACTAATACATTCCACAATTACTGCCTAAATAGCCTTGTGGGAGATGATTTACGACTTGTTTGTATTTTGTTTGCTTTACAAATTACAACAATGATCATCCAGGGAACCGATCCGCGGTCCAACGATGAGAGAAATCAACCAATATGCCTACTTTTGTTCCTGGGACCTCGGAATACTATCGGGTGTCAAAGGGTACTTAGATAATAGACCAATCGGTTTAGACAAAACACGCTTCGCTGCGACGCCATTACTGGTAAAAATTTCATACGCTCATTTTCTAAATACGCTTTAGACTTTCTACCAATGCGTATTTGGACATTGCACGTACGGAATATTTGCGCGTGTGTGTTGCACTCATTATTGTTAGGTGGCCCCAAGTAATTGCGTCGTAGAGAGGCATACAGTGTCTAAACCGGATTGGTGTAGACATATAACTGTTGCGTCGATTTTCTACTAGCAGGATAGGCAACTAGTGTTTTCATTGCAAGAACCAAAAAGTGTTGTCAAACGTCATATTGAAAATTGTACCACTGGCACGTATACACTTTTGCACGCCAGTAATGGAGTCTCTAATATTAAGGATAGGCAACTAGCGCTTTTTAAGTGAAAATATCTACACAAAGGTCACCTACATAGCCTATGCATTGGAGACAGCTCTGCTGTAAAGTACTGGCGAACTGTATGCCCACGTCCTTGATGTCGTCATCAGAGAAGTGGATGACCTCGGCGGGCTCGAAGGAGGTGATGGTCTTCATCGGGAGCAGGCCAAACTGGTTCTCCATGAGGACCTCCAGCTCGTAGTTGTAGAGGCCACTGCTCATCCAGGTGTTGAGGGAGCGCAGGGCGTTGTCCTTGTGGATGAGGTGGCCAAATTGAGAGAGCAGACCCGACGGAACGAGGTGACCGCCCGAGGACGGGTGATGCTCATAGACGTGGCAGAGGACGTAGATGGACATGACCTTTGCCAGGAAGTGCTTGGAATCTGGCATCGTATAGTAAGGATGAAATACAGTATATTTTGGTATCTTAGGGGACAAATATTATTTGATTGTGGGTAAATTTGATTGGGGACAAATTGTATGTGGGGTAAATTTTCTGTTTCATTTTATTAAATCGAGAGTCAATTTATAAATTCATTCTATGTACGAATGATAATACATGCAGGTGGTAAGGATGAAATACAGTATATTGTGGTATCTTAGGGAACTAATATTATTGGTGGTAAATTTGTTTGTTGGCAAATTTGATTGGGGACAAATTTTATGTGGGGTAAATTTTGTGTTTCATTTTATTGATTCGGGGGTCAAATTCATTCTATGTACGAATGATAATACATGCAGGGGTACAAGTACCACTGTTACGAATCAACAGACATGGGGGTCATTCACGTACCATCGATGAAGGCCATAGCGGCATCCATGAACCCACTCTGCGACAGCTTACGAATAAACCCTTTCCCCCTAGGATTGTCCCAATAACTGGTCAGCATAATGTTGGCTATGATGTCCAGTGAGTAATAATAGACGGAATGCCACGGATCCACCATCCTGTCGACCTTGGCCTATGGTGAAACAGGAAGACGAATACCATCTAGGGTTAAGGTTAGGGTTAGGGTTAGGGTTAGGGTTTGGGTTAGGGTTTGGGTTAGGGTTAGGGTTAGGACCACAAACCACAAACCAATCCTACATCTAACAGAGAGTGACACGTATGCTCACTCAACATGCGCTGCATAAGTAAATGTTTACTGTAACAGAAACTAATGTCTGGCTGTGTTTATCTACACACTAAGTCGGTGTCCTAAGATTTCTAAAATAGATGATTGCTTGTTTTATGCGAGTGTTTCGAATCAACTTACTGGTCTTCAATTGCATCATTGCCCCCACAGTGCCCTTCTACATCATTGCAACCAAAAGTGGACCCTACTTGAATAAGTCTGCTTGCAATTACAAGTGCTATGTCCGATTGTGACCTAGCAACCAGAAGATAAGGGAGATGAACAACTCAACCATTCAATGTTCACTCTTTGTTCTTCGCTCATTGCGTCCTAGTTTTTCCACTTTTATATTTGTATTTATCAGAATATTCATACACAGTCAATTAATAAATGACTGTTGAAAATCTAGATGATTAATAGTTTAGAAGCCCATTTATTTTTTTCAGGCGATAACCATCATCTCGGAATAACAGTGCTCTAATGGTGTATGTTAGTTGTTACCCTACATCACTATTGGCAACGGAAGTTGTCTATCTGCCAAGATGACCAGTATTACCCACAACACACTTCGTGCCAGAGGCTAGAAAAAGCTCATCTACATTAAAATTGGAGTTTAAGTGGCCTTTTCTCTAAAAATATACTCTTGATTCTCATTACGTGGTGAAACATTACCTCAGTGGGTTGAGTTAATCTGATTTGAAGAATTAGAGTAACCACGTCCAGTATACCAGCGTCAATAAGAAGATTTGCATAGTGAAACCATTCCATATACACCTAAGAGTAAAACGGTGAATATATTGAGGTCATGAAGAGAGTTAAATCTTACACCATCAGCGCTTAACCTTTGTTAGAGAAGAGCTTTGTTAAACGTTATGTCTGGCATAATTTCTGGAGCCAGCCACTATTGTGGTTTACAAAAACAGACCACTCTGACTTAGTATGATCTAAAGGCTATATTTTAAAGCTGTTCGAGGGTCCTTTCGAAGGTAACATTCAGATTCTGCAGAAAGCAAAGATTCAGAAACTGTGTTTTGACAATTTATAATCGGACAAGTAGCAGTGAAAATATTTCAATTTTTATGTACGGTATTTGGGTGCTTTTAACAACCAGGCAAAAAAACAATCTTGTCATTTTTTGGTCGCTTGATACGACCTAAAATAAACCCCAAAAGATATATAAAACTTAAAAGCTCTGTAAATTATATAAAACTGGTTAGTAAAAGGCCAGACGGAGTCGAGGTCAATAAACGAGGTTGTAACTGATCTTTTGTATGAAGATTAAAAATCAAAATTTAAATTACTGTGACCGGATACTACTCAATCAATCGGTGCTTCAAATTCAGTAGACCAAAATAATCAACACTGAGTTCAGTACGGTAGATCCCTAAACATCAGTCGATCGTGGTCTAAAACCCAGTCATTTAGCAAACTTGCTACCTCGGTGAACAGTTGTGGCAACTGTTTGCAGTCGTGGCTGAACTACGTGCTAGTACAAACACAACATTATATGCACCCTCAAATTCAAAATTCTCAACAAAACAGTTAGTTTGGTTTGAACAGGTTTCCTAAATAATGATAAATGAATCTAAATTTTGTTCCTTGGAAGTTGGAAAGTGTTAAACCTGGTGATCAGTAGCTTAATCAGTACTAGAGTACTACTACGGTACTAGGCCTAACTAACATGAAGATGAATTATAAATAAATAAATAAAAAATTTATAAATAAATTAAATAAATAAATTTACACAGACATTTACCGATTGACAAAGGATTTCCTTGTTGACTCCCTTCAGTTTGTCCATCGGGCTGAAAAACACCTGCATTATAAACACAAAATTCACCATAGAAACAACATACACTGTAGCTGCACAATCCAAATGCTACTTTTAATCACACCTAGACCTTATGCATAGTGGCCATCTTAGAGGGCAAACCCTTTATTCTGTTGAGACTATGCCAAGCAGACCTTTTGAACGTTTTTGTTCACTAAATTAAAATGACAAAAAATAACCTCTAGGATGGCCACTACGCATAAGGTCTATCAACAGCTTTCGCACTTTTATGAATAGTGAATAGTACGGGCCTACAGTCATGCTCAAACGTTAGTGAACTCCACCGTCTAACCAGTATTATTATTAATAAATATGACTGTATTATTTCAATGCAGCGGTCAGCATATTATTGTACTATTGATCTAGTAACAGCTTTGGGAAAATCATTAATCGGTCTCAGCTCCAATTAACGTGACGCAATGGAATACAAATAATTTATACGAATGCAAAGCCCAGTCCCAAACCTGCCACACCAGTTTCCCTACTGCTAGCAAGGTGCGAGGGTAACTACGAGATGATCTAATTGAAGGTACGAGTTTGCGAAGGTACGAAATTGTGAAGATACGAGATGACCTGCTAGTATAGTACCAATCGATATACTACAGTCAACACTGTTATGTAAACCTCAATACTAGCGTATTTGTAGAGACAATTTTAATTTTTATAATAAACTTATTGTTATGGGGAAACCTAAGATGATTTTGGCAAGAATTGAGGTGCTAACCGCCGGTTTTCCTTTGTTTTTCCCCCCAAATTTACCTATTTTTACGGGCCTAGTAAATATACAATACTTATAATATCATTTACCTTTATGATATGAACCATGAACCGTGGTCAACCAGCTAGGACCTAGGCTAGGGGCTACCCTTAAATTGAACTTCAAATTCCCAAATCTTTACCTTTTTGTCTTCAACAATTTTTGCGACCATAAGCGATTTTTGAATGGCCCTCATAACTTCCACTTGTTTCAACCGCCAATCTTTATCCCGTCCCAGGGCCAACGACATCGCTTCCACTTCGACGTCGACCAAACTTATCCGCCGTGTCACGCTGGCAAAAACCTCGGCCAACGCCGCTACTTGTGACCGGCGGTCGAACGAAAGGTGTGCTATCTGATATACCACCGGAATAGACAAACATATCGGACAACTAGGGCCCTTATGTGTCCCTTTAGAATAGGGTTGGACCCGTCTGTGACCTCTCGGGCAGATGTACACCGATTCGGTTGTCATTTATACTTTAATCCCCTAAAATTAAATTTAAAACCAAAAGACAATTTCAACTTTCAAAATGTATTGAAATCGCGTTTTCGGGAAACTGCTTACAATAGGTCTACTATAATTATGCGTACGCGAATCGAATACGGCAATCACGTACGTACGTATGTACCATAGAGGTATGTACATGTAATATACGTACTAGTTATCGACGCTGACTATAATTGCATTGAGGGCGTGTGTTGTTATTTTAACTGGCTTTCTGCTTTCAAGCAGAGAACGCCGTTAATCTAAAACCAAACCAGCTAACATACATTAACGGTAGTGTACCTAATACGGTATTATCCCAAAATGTTTTCACGCAGTCAGGATGGCCGAGCGGTCTAAGGCGCTACGTTCAGGTCGTAGTCTACTCTGTAGGCGTGGGTTCGAATCCCACTTCTGACAAGAAAATTTTGTTAACGTACTTAATTTGTTTCCGTCCAACTAACAATAATTTATTTTTACTCATTTCAACTTCAAAATAAATATATCAGATTTGGGTGTTTCCATAAATTAGGGTACCAATTTCTGATGGTGTCCCCTCTTACGTCATAAAATTGATCCATTATTATTTTATTATTATGACTCTTAATAATATTGTTGTTTTAATATAAAAATGTTAGTATTGCCTTTTGATTCTGATTCAAACACGACTGCAAATACTCTTAACAATTAGAAGTAATTAGGTGGTACATTTCCCATCGTAAGAGGGGACACCGTCACAAATTGGTACCCTAATTTATGGAAACACCCAATTTCCTAAGTATTTCCAGAACTAACAAGGTAATTACCAAGAATGCATAGATCTTTGTAACACAAATCATTTTGCTTTTTATTGCCATATTTTCTACTTAATACAAAAATAATTTTATATTAGTACATTTATATATTCCACAGTCCGACAGCTGGCTAGTGACAACACAGGGCTAGTTTTTCACTAAGAAATGACATTCTGATAGAGTAGACACAATAGTTAAAAACTAAATTCCAAGTTATAAATCACAAATCCAGGTCATTGAGCAACAGAAAAATTCCTTACATTTGTTGTCAATTTTCATTTGCTAACACCTTCAGTTAACCTTCCATCCTAAAAACAAAACCACTGTTATAATAAACGTCTCTTATGGAAAAGATTGTTTGAATAGTCTCACTTCTTCCATGGTCTTAAGATTTTAGTAATTTAATTAATTTGACTCCTGCATGGTGGTGAAACAGGGTGAAGTTAGCCTAGCTACCAAATATGAAATGATCTAATTATACGATCTATTAAATTCTAAGAACAGCTGATAATATCAATATATCTAATTATCCAATATTTCATATTACACAGATACCACGCCGACCTAAATTCTCTGTTACACGCAAGAGCTTAGAGAAGCCATTGGAATGAACTGGAAATAGACCAACAATCTAGCTGGCTTTAACTTTATTTATAAAAAGTTTCAAATTATACAAAAATTTCCTATAAATATAATATTATGTTATAGATATAAATTCCAAAAAAATAGTGCAGGATTGTTTGTCTCTTTACTACTAAAATCAGGGACAGATCCAGGAATTTTGAAAGGGTGGTTCGATTATATTGTGAACATTTTTCCAAAAAACCACTCGGTCACAAGTGTTCGGGGTGTTAATGAAGGGTTATGGTCGGTGTTTAAAAGGAGGAGGAGGAGGGGGGGGTTTAGACCCCTGGACTACCCCCCTGGATCCGTGCCTGAAAGTTACAGCTAAATATCATCACTCTCAGAAAAAAATTGCCTAAGTCATATTTCGACCAATTCTATATTTTTTGCCCATCATAAAAGACACATGTGGTAAAATTATTATAGTGAGTTGGAATAACCACTTCATGCGAGTGAGTAAAATGGGGTTTTTATCACATGTATCTCTCATGATCAAAAAGTTGACTTAGGAAAAAATAAAATTGAACAAAATATTACCTGGGCAATTATGAAGGTGACGGAAACGAAATAAATGCCACATCAAAAAGTCTTAATGTTTGAAATTACACTAATGATTTAGCTCCTTATCTTCTAGTTATTAAAATATATAATTATTTTGTTGCTCTCACTACTGTAAAAAAGGAAAAAAAGGCCATTTATCTCAAACAAAGAAATAAAGGAATATTCAAAATGCTACAAGTACTGTTTTAACGACCAACATCTATCAACGATTAACAAATTTATCGAGTACGGATTGAGAGCATCGAAATTCCTAAACTGCTTGGTCGATATGCTAAACACACCTTACTGTAGTATTCTTGTATCCCTATTAGCAATTACTGCTTGCGGTTTTGACAGTTTAAAGAATCGTATCGTACTCGATAGATAATTTGCAAGTCATGTCATAAATACACATAAAATGTATTACCTGCTACAGACTCGAGTAGGCATGTTGGACTTCTAAAACATTTTAATCACAAAACATGTTGTACAAACTGCCGCCCGTTACAAAAAGGTCACTGTGACAATTTATCTCTAGCCACAAGCAAATTCCCCGCAGTGAGGCATTCTATTAATCTGGGTACACCATTTGTACTTGCCTCATTCATGACAAAACACTACCTACCGTATATATTTACCAGGCTAGAAAAATATATTTAATGTTTGTTATTTATCAAGATATATAGTATATTTTATAGTAGCAAAAAGATCCACAGATCACAAAATATTGACTACATTATATTACGGCGTGGAAACCATCAGTGCAGTGGACAAAGTAAACAAGTAAGATCTCTTCTGTGTAATGGCGGTAGCTTATGAGACGGATAAGCTATGATAGGATCTAAGCATTGTAGGTACTAGATGACACGTTACCACCATGGCCTGTCCAGTTAGTGTGTACAAACTTCCCCGGTGCGGACAGAAGCTCGTAGGTGTGAGCACCGAAGTAATCTCGCTGAGCCTAAGATTGTTGGTTGGTTTTGTTTTGGAGGGGGGGGCGGGGAACAATAAAAGTTAAAACACAGATAAAATGTGATGCAATCTAGAAAACCCTTCACGAGTAACCCCCTGCCATTGGCCAGTATAACTTTAAAAGAGATATCCAATGCTTCCAAAATCAGACCCAGGGATATTCTAATCCAGTATTCATTGCAGACGCGGTTGTACGTTCAACGGTTACCCCCTTTCAAAACCATTGACTATCGAAGTCATGCATACCAGTCAATATTACTCGCATTGTACACAAATAGCCGGTTCTCACTAGCCGTCGTCATAAAATAGTTAGTGGTAGTGATGAAAGGTAGTTAACAAGTTAAACAAAAAGTTATATAACATTAACTTGTACATGGCAATAACAAAATGCTATTGAGCATTTGACCACAACAGTACCCGCTACATATATCTTAAAAATTGCAAAAATAAAAGCACACTACAAATTCAAATGGTCTGCAGTCAAATGGAAAGTTCCACAAATTTGGAAGATAAAAAAAAAAGGAAAGACTGTTACCCTACTACTTACCTGAATGAGGTTAGCTGGGGTTCGTTCGGAACGGAATCCATCAAAGAAAGCCAAAGCCGAACTGAACGCCGGAGTGGCAATTCCATTCAGGGCAGCCTGAGAGACGACCTTACGCCAAGAGTCCTAGAGGAAACAAGATTTCAGAGGAAACAAGAAATAGGCTTTGGAAACAGACTTGAGATTTTTAAATGATATAGGGCTTCATGTACACGTTCATTAAACCATATGTCTGAACGCCACAAGGCTTTATTACAACTCCATTCCAATTATTTGGTTACTTACTTAGGTTCCAACACAATGATGTAATTTTCTGGCTGTTTGAATATAATACCTATGGAAGAGGTAGGGTTGTCGTCACTATGCTCAAGAAGTCTCTAATAACACAATGCCCTTTAATCTCCACGGATCATGTATGCTACTTAGATTCTTGTCGCATACAGCATTTCAAAAATTTTGAAAGGTAGTGTAAATATTTAAACGTTTATATTTTGGTTCTTTGAGTGAATATGTGTTATATGCACACAAAATCTTACAAAAAGAGTACACCAACTTAGTGTGTATATAACACATTCAAAGAGACAAACAAATGTTTATTTCAGTAAACCTTAGGAACTCAGGTGAACAGAGGAACTCAGTCATTGTTTTAATTACCTGACAGCGAAGGATTTCTCCTTTGAAGAATCCGTCAAGTAGCAAGTTGGACAGACCCGAGTCCTTGTCGAATGCTTCTTTTATGTTTCCAAGGAAACGGCTGAGAGAGAAATAATGTAAGCAAACAGCACACTAGCAACTAATAAAATAATTTAGTTTCATGTATTTCACTTTTATTAATGCTATCTATTTATCGCTGTCTTATTAATTACTAGCGGGGGTAATCCGGCGCCGTCCCTTTTTTCCTTTTTGTATTTAGAACCACCCTGAGGTCATGGTGATTCAGACTATATATGGTGTTGGGGGTCTATATTTTATGGTTTCCGAGTTCAGAGCATTCATACATTTACACGGTTTGCCCTTTATGTATATAGATTTTAAAAGATTAGCTTTTTTATGCACTTTTATACATTCAAAAATTGATTTGTAGATTTAATATTTGTAAATTTATATATTAATAACTTATGACTTTCATGGCCCCTGTCGAAGAGAACAGTGAAATAAACCAGGATTTAATATCGTAACTTAAAAACTTTAGGACTGGTAACTACTAAATAAAGTTACTAAAGTTTGGAAGTTTTAAGACTTGCCTATTTTAGTTTCAGTAGACAGTTTGATAATTAGATAGGCAATAGGGCTGTAAAAAATATGCCTCAACAACGTACCTGCGAATAATGCAACCCCCGCGCCACATGAGGGCGATGCTGCCGTAGTTTAGCTTCCAGTTGAATAGCTTGGCTGCCTCCCTCAGCAACATGAAGCCTTGGGCGTAGGAGATGATCTTAGAGGAGTACAGGGCCTGCCAGGC
>JAVCKS010010057.1:3299-22268 GCA_032273685.1 Pteraster tesselatus
GAACCTCCTAGCAGCTTGCGGCGTACCTTCCAGGAGCCACTCTCTGTAAGACTGACCGTGACCAAAGACAATCCGCTCACCATCAACCCAAAGTACACAGAAAAGACGGATAGTAATGCAAACATGCTGTTAGTACGGACTACTGACACAGTCGCAGGGGGGGAATCCGAGAATGGTAACAAGGCAATGCCGCCAAAAATGGAGAGCAAACCACTGCAACCTCTAAAACGACGCTGGTCCGATCCAATGCACATGGCTAGGTTAGCTGCCGAGGAAAAGAGGTTAAGGTTAGCAACAAAGTCAACAAGTCATCAGTGAAATGGTTTGCATCCGTGTCTGTTCGTTTGTTTGTTTGTTTGTTTGTTTTAGGAAAATCCCCCTAAAACATTAAATGACTGCCATACCAGTCATCAATTGTTATCAAGCTGTAAAGCGGACATCCTGGAACTTTGCAGCCCGTTTGGGGTCAACAGTCTCATGATTATATTGACTGGTTACGGTTCATTTATGTCACACTATCCTTGCGAGGTGATCCCTGGTGCCATCAAGGCAAAGCCGAGGGGAAATAGGCGACTGGCAGTTGCTCATGAATTGCCTTCAATTTGGCGCGCCAAAATGGTAAAACTCAATTCATCTGTGTGGGGTGTTATAATATAGTTTGTGTGATTGGCTCTGCGAAATTGAGCCAGGGAACCTTTGTGCGAGTCGTTAAAAGGATTTACACACATAAACTAGTTTTTTAGTAAAAAACAAAAATCATAACTTTTTAACCAAAAATGCAACATATACTGAAATGTAGCTGATATTGTGCTCTTTCCAGCCATAAATCAGTTTGACTCAATTTTGCAGAGCCTGCCACATTTTAACAAACAAAATCACAATATCTTCGTTTAAAGGGAAAGACGTTAACGCACATGTGGATTATAAACACAATACATGCTACTGTTTAAAATTATTACCGTACTCTACCAAAAAGATGACATTTGACTTTATTTATTTGCTTTTGGTTTTCTATTTTTTATTTTATTTTTTTGGGGGGGGGGGAAGTTTGTGTATGAAATTCTGAGCTAATTTATTTATTTATCCATTTTTTAAAACTTATTGCGATGTATTTGTAATATTTATTAGTGTTTTAAATATATTATTATTATTATTCTGAGTGGTCAACGCTCTAATTTGAGCCTAAATTTATAAATACCTTGCTGTTAATACCTAAATAAATATATTGAGCAGGTAATGGTTATTGGTTAACTGCAATCCTGGGAAGGATATATTTTCATAGTTGTTTTTGAAAAATATTGCATTGTTTGCGATTTACCTGTCTTTGGGCACCAAATAACATTTTTTTTCACAACTTCTTGATAACGGACATCTTTACGTATAATAATTTGTTTGGAAGTTGTGTTGCACAGTTGATATACTTGACACTTTGTAAATGTACAATTGAGGCTCAATTGCCATCCAGATTTGTTTGAACAAAAGAGCATTTCCTGTTAAACTTGACTTGTAAATTTAGCATTTTTCATAAGGGTAAGTCCATAACTTAGTGTGCAAACTTAGTTGGTAAATGTACCCACCTATTATTTTCTTAATGCTCTTGTTGTATTTTAATAGTTAAAATTTTATTATTTACTTTTATACTGATTCGAACACAACTGCAGTATACCCTAAAGAGTAATAGGTGGTACCTTTCCCCTATGTGACGGGGACACCATAAAAAATGTGGTACCTTAATTTATGGACTTACCTACATGTATTAAATACTTCCCCCTACAAGAATCTGTGGGTTTTTAGGGAAAGAAAGTCATTGTTGGTGCTACATGCCTTTAAAGTGTTCATGGATGAGACAGCCACATGTAGATCGCAAATAATCGAACTTGATCAATTTTTTTTCTGTCAATAAAATAACTCTGGAATTAAATCTTTAACAACAAACTTTTTTCTTTGCTTAACTATCCTCGCTGCTAATTACCATACATGCTTATAACTTACTCTTTGCTTTAGCAACAAAGTTTTAAAAATCCTGTAAAACTGTAAATAAGAAAAATATTTGATCTTCAAGTTTTAAAAACTAATTTCAAATGGGAAAGGTGTATTAGTGAAATATTTAGCACTGTGGTTTTAGTTTTGTCATGAAAACGGGTAAAACACTGAACTGGAAATGTCTGTAAATGTTGCCTACATGTACATGTACATCTGTATGTGGAAAGTAATAGTACCTTCATGGTATCGGTTAGATATTTTTTGTGATGGAAAGTTGTCATTAGTTACCGCCCGGTGTTTGTTCATTTGTGTAAAATGTAGAAATTCAATTTTGGTGTTTCGCAAATGATATGTTTTAGTGGTTGAAATAGTGGGTTACTGAGTGGTGGGGGGGTGGGGGGGGGAGTTGAAAGCCAAAGAAATTAGTGACTACCAACCAGAAGGCTAACAATTATCATGGGCAATTGTACCAAACTATCAGTTCAGTGTTATTTCTCAGGCTGAAATCAAACATAAATAACGGGCAAAACAAATTCAATTTCCACCAAATTGTCTTAGCATTTACACAAATGAATCAAACTGCGGTGTAGACATGAAATAATAGTGTGTGATTTATCGAAAGAAATATGAAAAAAAAATCCTTTTTTAAATTGTTTATAAAAACCTCATCAGTATTTTATCTATATGTACTGTAAAATAAATAACTGTAAAAAAAAATGTAAATCTAAATAAAAATCTTTATTAGTATATTGAAATGAAATTCTTATATTCCTGCTCATTATATTGTGTACTGTATTTTCTATGTAGACAACCTTATAGAACTATTATAAAAGAATAGTTTGTCAGTGACAATTATACAAAATGGCCTAACTGGATGGTCAACTGTACATCAAGATATGACATAAAAAAAATTATTTTCTTAAAGAATTTAGCTAGCAACATTTTATGCTTGTTTTGTCTAAATAGGTTTGGGTAATTCACGATTGTTTAACAGTAGAATCTCTATAGAATATTTAACGTATAGTCAATGCAATTCTCTAGTTTCTCATATGTTTGTGTATTTAACTACCCCTGGGCTCAAAATAGTACTAGCCCAGCGTGCAAAGTCTAGTGAAGAAAAACTCTGGGCTAGTAAAACTCGCTTCCTTACTTGCCCAGTTGGTCTATTAAAAAAAACAAAAAAACCAGCAACATACATGTGATCATTGCGTATTAATTGTTTTAATTTTAATTTATTTATTAGATTGAAAAATAGATTTAGACTACTAGTAAAATATGCAATAAGATGCCTGTTGGGCTAGTGGGGTGAAACTAAAACTATGAAGTGAACTACTTTATTACTAATACATGTACCCCATAAATTTATATGAGCTTTAATTATTTGTATTCTGTGCGAGACAGCAGTTGATACAGTTACAGCCTACCACAAGGGTCATGGTAGGCTTTTAGCAGTGGGTGGAAGGAACTGGGACAGTGACCCTGGAGTATGAACCCGGGTCCAACAGTGATGAGTACAAAATAACCGAATCTGTTTATCACATTAAAAACAATTTATTCATACATTTGTTTATTTTATTCAAGAGATACTATATTATATATTTATATATTGGTACCCTTAGGGTTCGAACTTGAGACATAGAGTGGCGAAGCTGATTTTGCCACTGTGCCCCCCCCCCCATCCCTATACCCTCTCCCCAACTACCCTCTCCCCCATCCCCTACCTCCTCCCCCAACCATCCCCTACCTCCTCCCCCTACAATCTCATAGCTCCTCCCTTCCCCATTTATTAATAGCTATTTGCATTGTTGATGTATGTAACATTGCCTTTAGTAGTTGTAACCCTTAGGGAGTGGAAGCAATACCGGTAATACATGAATCAATAGAGCACTGTTTCTAACACTGGCCACTGGGTGCATATTTACTAGTAAAGTGAAATAAATGTACAGTACACGTACCATTGGAATTCCAACTGCAATAACCAAAGCTCAATAATGTTTGCTGAATGTCCTAAAGGCAATTTGTAACCAGGGTTTACACGTAAGAACAATAATCATGATTATGTATTAAGTTAATTATTTCTGTTGAACATAACTAAATGTTTTTACTTTGTCTTATAATCATTTTGCGAGCTAGCTACCAATCTCCTGCTTGATCAAAATTGTGAATTATTTATGAAAATCAGGCTTTTTCCTGGATTGGAATCAGATGATATAGCAGCCATTTTGTAGGAGTTTTTTGTCATAAGATAAGTACAGATAAGTACATACATATACATGTATTGCCCCACAATATGGCTGCTATTACATTTGTTTTTTACCATCATGCCTCAGGTTTTCATCAAATAGATTGTAAATACAGGGAAACAATCAAATACATAAGATGAACAAATGAAGTTTCTGCCACCAGCATTACAGATTATTGGCAATTGATTATTGTCATATTTTGGGAATCGTACAGTGGTGGTTGATTTGGTGGCCTCAGTGATATCACTATGACTAAACTAACTGGGCCATCTATAGGTTGTCCCATTGTTTGGTTACAAGATGAAAACACGATTGGATATAGCTTGCAAGAGTATTAAAATAGCAATATGGCCTATATTCCGTAAGATGCTTTGTTAGTAAATGGCATACTTTAGTTATAAGATAATCAAATGTTTTTTAATGCATGTCATCATTGAGACTACAGTATGTAGAAATAAACAAAAATGCCTAAAACACAATGAACTGCTTCTGTTCTACTCTTGTTCTAATATCGTTTAAATCTAATTTTTAGTAAAAAGTTGACACCCGCTGTAAAAGAACCCCTTGGGAAATAACCCAAAATAAATAACTGCGACCTAGATATATTCGAGAGCTGCGCGGTCAAAGATTATCGTATATAATGCGGGTTGACATTGGTGCCTGGTGATTCCTTTCTTAGCGCTACGCAAGATGGCCTTTCTAGAACTCCGTACTATTTTTCTTAAGCGACTGGTGTGCAGCAGGAACCGGTACCCTGAAGCAGAACAGGTGTCCCATTCTACTCCATGGAGCAGTACATAGTGGAATGCAAATGTAATACAAAAAGTTCAAATGGTTTGTTATTAAACTCGAATACTGAAATACGATTTGCAATTTTTTATATAACGAAACGCATGCTGACTTCATACCGTAAGTTATTTACAGATATTTTCTATATACATGTAGTCACAGTTTTCTTTTCCCCGTTTTATTGCGTTGTAGTCCCCCCCGTGTTTTTCCCCAAGCGCTCCTGCGCGCGCATCACGCACACGCTTAAAATTATAGTCGAAAGCGAAGCGTTATAAGCGTCATCATATCGGCCGCGCACGCTATCACCCGCGCCATTTTACAACGCTGTTCATCATCGGTGTGGTTTCGTGGTCCTGCGTTCGTTTGTGTCTTGACGAAAGGTTATTATATTATTCTTTATATTAGACTTGGTGAGTTGTGTAATGCTGCCGCATATAAGCATTAATATTGTAATTATTTACCATGTTATATTATGTTGTTTATGTATATATAAACTAGTGGAAAAATGTGTCGCGAACTTACGAAATTTCATCTGCGAATTTGTGCCACGATTGCTTTGTACTGTAAACTAGACTGGTAACCACGCCTTTGTAAATCATTAACCTCAATTGCTTTAATGACGTCTAGATAATGCACAGTCTGCTATAATTTAGTCCGACTTATTTTCAATTTCATTCATGGCTGCCTTTCGGATAAATGTTTTCATTAGCTGCTTCTGTGGTAGGGGCCTAGCTAGATATTATTTATTATAACGTAACTACGTACATGTAAATGTTGTAGACTGTGTCCTTGCGTCAATAAATGCAACTTTTTAAGGGCAGTGCTGGTGGCTATTTTTACGACAGTCGTAAATGAACTTCTGTAGGCTATTTTTATGATAAATTTACTATTTGCTAAGTCATTTTTTGGCTACAAAAAGTTTTCTTCTCACATGAGATTATTTCCAAGGCAATCTCGGTAATTAATTTAAACAAGGTCAAGAAGGGAGGAAAAGGTTACTCTCTGCGGAATTAAACCCAGGATATTCCACTCGTACTGCACCATTCTTAAAATAATGAATAGGCCTAAAATAGTTTTATTTCCAACCCCTAAAATCCTCCCCTACCCCGGTCCCAGCCTAACCCACCTTTTTAATCCCTTTCTGTGCATGAGCAATGCATGCGTAAACATTTACGAGCGTCGTAAAAATAATTGCCACTACCACTAACAGATTTTGATAATTGTATCACCAGGAATAGAATTATCATGTACGTAATCCTAATTCTAGAAAATACAATTACATAATGTTGTGCGTGGTGTGTGTCATAGTGGTACTGGTACGTTTTACTACACGATGCTGTACGTTCGAGTACGCTGAAATAATCTACACTCGGGTTTAAAGCTTTTCCCATTCTTGTTTTACTTTTCATCTTCACTTGTCTTAACAAAATATTGAAACTACTGGTGGACTGTACCACTGCACTGGTCTTAAATAACCGTTAACTGCTGTTTTAAAAAGTGCTGCCAAAGCTCCAGCTTTCTCGACTGGCGCCTTTTTTAAAAGTTATTTTAGACAATGTCTTGGTTTGCGAAAAAGGCTATTAAGCCCGTCCAAATCACTTCCCATGTTGCAGCCGATAACATGTCATTCTGATTTGGAGAATTAAGATTTCGTACACATAATACTTTTCATGGCATGTAGGAGAATTTTATATTGATGAACAATTAAAATTTAAGGACAACCATTTACCGGTAGTACAATCTAATTAGTATTTGTCACATCTCAAGATGTGGTAGGGTGTATTCGTAATATATAATTTAAAAAAATAATAATTGGAATTTGAATCTTCAACCTGCAAATTGCAGGACATGCTAAGTATGACACAGCATCCCGATACAACCTGTGAAAACTCAAAACCATGTGTCTTAATTTTCACCCCATTATTCTATTAAATGTATTGATTGTGGATGTTAGAAAACATACCGGACATGCTAGTTAAAAATAATAATTACCAGCAGGTAAACCTACCTCGATATTTTGTCAAGCTGTTAAAGGTAAACTGTTTTAAGTCTTAGTGAATAAACCTGTTTTTTAACACTTTGTTAAAAAACATTTCCACTAGTAAAATTGAATAAATATTGGTACCATTAATATAGTGTCCACCTGCCACTTTCTCACCATTATTTAATTTAACACTGGTGGTGGTGGTGGGTGTAGTGGTGAACAGACGGCAATGATCAGGGTATGTTAGTCCAATTCTGGTAGTTTACACTTCCTAATAATCACTGCACAAATGACTGTATACAGCGCTATCGTGTATACAGCGCTATCGTGTATACAGTGCTATTGTGGCCTGTGTGAGTCGCCTAGCTTCAAATTATGAAAGGCACGTGGTCTATGCTTGAATAGGCTGTTTTCATAATGTCATGCAGATGTTTATGCATACCCTCGCCACAAAGGTATGCTGTTGACAACTGTAGAGCTTGTCCCCATTCTAGAAACACCCTGCGGTTGTCAAGGAAAGTATGCATATACGGTATCAAAACAGTCTATTTACTCGAATTCGATTAAACAAATCTGAAAGTTATCACCTCACCGGTTCAAAATAAGTTTTGCATTTACATATGAAAGGCTGCTGCATACTTGGCGCTTGGTGTCTTGCATAAACGTGCGGTGGCCTTTACTGTAAAATTCTCAAATCTGTCATTGTAAAATACGCCTGGATGTTTAATGTTTTTCCATTATTTGAAATAAAAAGTCAAATTAAATTACAGTGTGTTCGTATGTATTCAAATTTGTTTAAAATATATTTTTTTGTTAAAAAATGTGTTTTTAAAGTGCTTTTTGTTTTTTCATTTTTTGAACTTGCAGTTTGGGCGTTTTTTCAATATCGTCGTGACATTTTTCTGCGACATTTTTGGTGACGTTTTTGGAGTCGTTTTTGAAGAACTTTTTGGTGACATTTTTCGACATCTTTTTATCGTCTGGTGAGTATGATTTTTTTTATATATTTGTCGAGTGTTTTCGTTAACGTTCTTAACGTGAACAGCAGCAAGAAAAATGTGTTATTTATATTAATTTGCCTTTTACTTATTATCAACTTGTAAAAGCAACTTTTCAAAATGTGAAGTCCCTTCCGTTAGGCTTGCAGTTATGAAATGTCGAGAGTTTTGGGCTTACATCTCATCAACATCTCATCAAGTGGAGCCTAATAACGATTAATTTTTCATCCACAGCAATTGTTGTCGGGATCAGATTCTTTCCTCTGATTCAGACAAATATATCTTAAGAACAAGTTTGAAATCTTTCTAGTAATTAAAGATGTCTTAAGCAAAATGACTATTGAACTTAGGAGTGGCAAACAATGGATTTGCCATATTCAATAGCCACTTGTAAAAATAAGAGAAACTGTTGAACGTCTTTGCTGATAAAATAAGTTTAAAAGTTTAATCCCACTGTACACTCAATTTGGGGTCTTTAAGTTTTAAATACAATACATCCCATCACGGATTGTTCATATGAGCTAGCAAATTAAAAGTTAAAAAAGTATTGGATTTGTCCCTCATGGGGAGGAGGTTGAGGGGAGGGGGTGGGGGGGTTATATCATCTAACAAGTGTTACAAATTTACCGCCTCATATGAACGCCCACATTGAATTTGTGCAATTTGGCATGCTGCAAACCTGTGGCATCTTTAAGTCAAAAAATGTTTGGAGTTTGGACTCGATTGTTTTGATTTTGCCAACCAGTTGAACATTTGATGTCAGTGTCCAGATAATTGCTTTCTCTGATGATGTACATGTAGTTTGATCACATCTTCAACAAGTTGTCAAATTCAAAAGAATTTAGGTCATTTATAAACATCGGAAAGCCTGTACGAACCTGTACGAACGACTAAATTCATTGGATCTTGAAGGGCCTAATTGACCATTACCTTGATTGGAAATAAAATGCAGTACACTTTTCAAAACAACGAATAAAACTCAAAATGACACTGACATGTACATGTAGCCACAATGTTCTGGTTTGGCTGGTTGACTGGGAGATTCTTCCATTGGTAAGTACCAGAATAACTGAACGTTTATTATTTCGGTTTAGCGTTATTTAAACTATGACTTTCCTTTAACAGATAAAGATGTATCCACATGTGCTCTTGAAAAACAATGACTTTTACCGAAACTTGTACTACCGTACTTAATTTAGAAGCAGATGAGTTATCAAGCTAAAAATTGAAATTTGCTGAAATGTTTTTCAATAAGTTATTGGAAAAACATGAAAATTACATTTTTTCTTTATTTCATACTGCATATTTTCTGAAAGGAAAAAAATTCAACAGAAAATGTCAAAACCGTAGCTTCGTGAATATATTCGTCAGTTCACGGTCGGTGTCCTTTGAGGTTAATTTGTCAATCCGCATTTATTCACCAATGTTCCGCTATTAACGATGGATATTTGTTCGCCCTGATACCAGAACCCAGTCAAAGATGAATCATTTCTACGGCGGTGCCCCAGGTTTGGGCTTCAATCACCACACCCCATACAACCGCTTCGGACCCCAACACCACGTCTCCAACATCAGCAACAACACCAACAACAACGACCCCAAGTCCAGGGAGAGCCGCGTCTTCGTCGGCAATCTAAACCCTGAGGGTGTCTGCCAACGAAAGTTAGAAGAGATCTTCTCCTGCCACGGCACCATCCTCGCCATCTCTCTGCACAAGGGCTACGGATTCGTTCAGTACGGTTCCAAGGAGGAGGCTCAGAGAGCGGTCAAGTTTGAACAGGGAAAAGTCATCGCCGCACAGCCCATGGGTGAGTATAGCTCTCGTTTCATGCAGTGGTCATTATTTTTGTAAATGAGTCTTTTGATCTGTTGTGCCCAGTTTCTATTGTTATTTTTAAATGGTGGCATTTTTTTTCTCAAGATCAAAGTCTGTCCTGATCCTGGTGGCTCATCAGGCCAGCAATAAACTCAGTAGTTTCTGTAGAATAAAGCCGCAGACAGTATTACTCCCCTGTATAGAGTTGCTAACTCGTCCATCACAGGTTAACCCTTGTCCAGCTAGATTAGCCAAGAATTGCTGCCAGTCTATACTTCATTTTTTCCATAGAATGCTCTGAAATTAACCTTAAATGCGTTTTTTTCTTGCCATATACCACAAACCTACCAAATTATCAATTCAACTTTTAAAATTATTGTGAAATAAGCCTGAAATCAAACACTACATTTTTAAGGAAATTGTGTGTTTTCTGTTAATCTGAACATTTGGCTGACACAGGAAGAAAACAATTTTTTGCATTATTACAAAAGGTTGAGGCGTAAAAGTAGTAAATTTGCTTGTTTGAATTGCCAAACCCTTTGCGAAATCTACATGATGCATTAACCAACCTCTTTAGTGTAAACTAATCCCAAGCAAACATTTATTTTCCTTGTTGCAGATCTGAACATCGTGGCCATAGCCAATCCCAACCGCCCCAAAGGATTTAAGCGAGTACAGAATCCAGCATACTATAACAGGTTAGTCTTGTTTCTGTTTGTTTGTTCGTGTGTTTGTGGAGGGACCAATAGACATACAAAATCCTGTAGTTTTTGGTCCTGAAGTCTGTTTCGTACAAAGCCTTTAGGGAACAATAGTTTACGTGTTATGGGGTTGGTGCGTGTCTGTTCGCTTGTTTGTTAGTCTGTCTTTGCCTGCTTCTGAGAGCCGTCACCCGGTGGAATATTACCATTTTGTTGGGCTCACCTTGATACGCTTGTAGTGCCAATAATTTCATAAGCTAGTCATTTTGAGTGTTGATTGCTAATCGACCTTTGTTCACTTTTTACAGTTACAGTTGAGTTGGCCGAGTTGAGTTGAACTCACGATCACTCTACCGCTCAAACCAACCTATAATGCTCATATTAACACGTATTTACCTGAATGTGTGCCCCCTATTTACCCATGCCAATTAACTGGCCTTGTAACTCAGTTGGAAAACTCAATTGGTTAACTTAATTGGTGTAAGTAATGTGTGAACAGTTTCCCAAAAATTGTGTTCGCCATAAAAATGGTGGAACTGGATGCTGACAGTTGGTCCGTTGTTTTTTGTTTGCCTATTCAAAGCAGTGGCTATGTGGACCCTGCCACACTGCCTGTCATACCAGCTGCTAATGTGACTACTACTGGCCCACCGGCCGCCAAGAAGGTACGACGATTCGTGGAGCAGAGCCAGATAGGCAAGGAGGGAGATGGTAAGCTAACAAAAACAGAACTGATTTACTTTTAGTAGAAAGGTGATTTTTGTTAAGTGTATTGTTCATATTTTCTTGTGAAGAGAAATTATTAGTTGATCAGAAAAATACTCTGTAACTTTTGATGGGTTCTTTTGTTCGCCCTTTCATTTTAAACCAACAAGGGAAACGTATATATTTCTGGCTGATTCTGATAGTGTAAAAACTGGTTTGCTTGCCTCATTGCATGCAAAACCGTTCACATATTATATTTCGAAACTATGCAGTGTCCACAATACTACCAGGTAATATAGTCGTCGTGTATCATAGAGATTATGAACCTAGGTAGGCACTCCCGTCCTATTAAAAAAGAATCCATCTAACAAATAATCACTTGGATATTTTGTAAGCACAGTAAGTCAGCCTGAGAAGGTAAAAGTTCCTACTGCTGAGGTGCCTGTCACCTTTAAATTTGACCCTTGACCCAGGGTAGGACGAGTCCTGCACACTGTCAGCGAGGGCCCAACTCCGCTGAACAGACCCCTATACCCACCCCGATTCAAAAGTAATGGTACTCGTTTATCTACCCCGAAAGGATGAGTGGACCTCGCCGGGGTTTGAACTAGAAGTCTTGTGAATATAGTCATGTGCTGTACCAACTGAGCTTACCTCCCCACTCATATTTGTATGATACTACTGTTTTTTCCCTCGTGTGTTGACAGAGCCGTCTGCTTGGGTGTGTGCCTACTGCAAGGACACTTGTACGAGTTGCTGGGCTCTAGTGAAGCATGTGGGCATCGCTCACCAAACAAGGATCTACATGGACGACGTTGAACAGTCATCTTAAAGCTCACAAATCTAAAAACACGGATAGGAATAGCCCACCACCAACACCAAATGAGAATAATGGTGTAGTTAACTTCGCGTAAGTCGATTAAGACTGGACAAAAAGTTACACGAAAATCAAGTTGTGAAGATGTCGTTACTATTGCCATATAAAGATTAGGACTTTCCCGTGAAGATCGAGTTTAGCGTTTTTTTTTTTACTTGCCCGACTTTGACCTACGCGAAGTTGACTGTATGTATATATATACCACTTAAGGGCTTTGCTACAGAGGTCGTTGAAAGACACAGGGTCTACCCTGAAGTAAGAATAATTGCAGGAGAAATTTTTATGCCAGATAAGTGATAACACAACACAGAAACATAGGTGTTCAGTTATGTGAACGTACCATTTCTGATCCTACCATCGGTTTGGTGATATTAAACTGCCTGCCTAAGAGGGGAGACCAACTTGGCCTTTGTGCGGCACAGAGTTGTTATACTGTATGCGCTGCGACCCCACGCCGAAAGGGGGTTAACTCTTGTAGTTGTTGTCAGTAAACAAGCTTTAACACAGAATTGTGAGGGATCCTGTAAATAGCTCTTTATTCGCATGTGTACAACATATTGTTGCGTGCATATTCCAAACTTAGCGCACTGAATATTTAAAACTGGAGTCCAGCATAAGTGAAGAGGATCTTAGTGTTTTGGCTTTGAAAATTGTTGTCGGTTTGTAGGTTGTAGTTGTTACTTTAAAGTTACAATATATTTTAAGGGGAAATTGGCTGTCGAGTTCTCAGTATCCTTGGTTTAAGTATCTTTTGTTTAGTGCTGACCCAGTGGCCTAGTTTTATATAATAAAGTTTCATTGCAAAACGCGATATACATGTGCACCATTTTCCATTTTTAACTTCAAATATTGTTCGGAGAACCGAGAGCCATACTAAATGCGTATTTTGGGAAATAGGTACATATTATATCTTTAATCCAAATTTTGTACGGCATTCTGTCCTCTGATGACGATCTTTCTATAATCACTGAAATATCGTATTTGCGTTTTGCGATTCATATGTACTTACTACAGGATTTATTTTGGGGTTGACACATGTCATTTATTGTGAACTCTATCTATGTCCATTTTGGTTGTTGTTGCCTGAAAACGTAGTTACCACCAAACATTTACCTTGCTAACTAATGTATAAAAGGGTAATCTTTAGATTCTAGACAGGTCAGTAGGCAATGTTATAAGGTAACGCTTTCTCTGCAATGTTTACAATGAAGTGGGTTCAAAATAACCAACCAAAATTCTTAATTATTAAAGATGTGCTGTTCGATTTCAGACCGATAGTTTTATACGCTTAATTGATATTAATTTAGTAGGTTTGCCCTTGTTATTAGCTTTAAAATGACCTATGACCTAAAAGAATCCATCTTTGGATGGTGAGAGTATTTCCTTTTCATTTTGACAAGGGCAAACCTACCAAATTATCAAATCAACATTTTAAATTACATGTATTTCTCAAGTTAAAAATCAGTCTTAAATCGCACAACACACCATTAACAGTAATTAATGTGGATACAAAAAATGTTGGGAAAGGAACATATGGCTAAGCTTAGAATTTTATTTTGTTTTTAAAGAGACCAGTTTTAAAAAGTAACTTTTGTGTAACATACATACAACAGGTTTCAAAGCCAATGATCAATATTTTCTCTGACAAAATGTCTAGAAGTTTTCGTTTGGGATAACCACCTGCTTCGTTTTCGTTGCTTTTATTTTTAGTTTCACTTTCAATGCCTGTACATCCATTTGATCCTTAAGATGTAAATTAAGAGTAAAATTGGTGTGAGAATCAATAAAAGTTGTTCATTAATGTTAAGTTCAACATAATGACATGTACATTGTACATGTATGAAGGTCTGGTGCTGTTGTATTGTTTATATCGCGGCGTTATCTTTATCAATGCAATAGTAGTTTAGTAGCACTACGTGTACAGGTAAATAGGTTATCTTGCCGGTGAAGTAAGTTTGGCTGTGATCCGGGGGCCAACAATAACCACGCAAATGTTTTGCGTGTATACAGAAAACAATATTCTTCCTGAAGCGTTCATAATGTCGCTACCAATCGATAATATTCAGACCAAAAAATACTTTCAACTGTGAAGAAATTCCTCCATGTTCTATCAATAACTCTGCAGTCCATGGATGAAGTAACTAATTATAGGATAATGCCTACGAGGGCGCCCTATACTATAGCCATGAGTTCTAGGCATATAGACATAAAGGTTCTTTATGTCTATGGTTCTAGGTACTACCGCCCCTCTTGCTGCATAATTGGCCCATAGGCGCCGCACGGGGCCGGCCGGACCGGCGCAGCTAGCTCCATGACCATGGTTGAACTAGCTGGTTATCCAAATAACATGTTTTGTCTATGATGAGATTAAAAACTTAAATTAAAAAGCTATTCGTTCTTTCTAAATTCTAGCTGTAATTTTTGTAATACCGAAGAAAATCGCGTCGCCGAAAAAGGACAATAACTTTAACTATGTCGCAGAACGTGGGTGAAAAATCAAGCCCGTCCAACTCCAAGGACGAACAGGCATGCCAAGACGGCAGATTAACGAACAGGCACATCCAAACTCTCAGCTTTCTTCAAGACGTATCGAGAGAAAATAAAGACTTGAAAATACGGCTTGACAAGCTTGAGGTAAAGTAAGGGGACTACTACAGAATACAATCTCCACTTTTCTTTTTTTAGGGAAAATTGTCACAATTTGAAATTCGATTTAAATAAATGAAATGAGCTAGACCTAGGCCCCTAACCTAGTTTTAGTTTTGTTTCTATAAACTCGGTACTGCTACGCTGTAGATAAGCCTTTATTTTGAACAGGTTGACAATTCCACAGTGCAAAACACATGAACAATTTGAAATATTCATTATTATGTTACGTGTATTAATATTTTAGGAGCAAATTAACTCAAGAATATGCCTGTCCACTACGTCCCCTTTCTTTCTAAAAACACCCTTGTTCCCAGGCTTCACGTCACAATGATGTTAATTACAAGGCCAAACTACATGTAGCCATAACATCTTGAGTGGATCATGGGTATTCTGGTTTAATTGCCATATTTTACATGTATTTTACTTTATAAAACATTTAGGTACTGGCTAAATTCCAGAATACCTGTCCACTTGTCATTTATGACTAGTCTGGTACTCTTGTAATTTACATCACTGTGATGTGAAGGCTGGGTACAGGGGTGTTTTTAGAATAAAGACGTGGTGGACGTGGATTTTAGAGGTGATCCCATATTGAGAAGCCAAATTTAGTATTCATTACTGAATTTTTTTAAATTTTTTTTAAACACTATTGGCCCTAGGCCTATCGCATGCTCAACTCGTTGCGGTTATAGTAGCGAGTGCATTATTAAGCCAACAATGTTACTATTCCTCCCATACAGAATGAGTTGGCACAATGCAGTGAATTACACATCCTCGGCAAAAAAACTAAACAACATATCCAGAAACTTAAGGAGGATTTTCAGCGTCATTTGGATAACAACAGTAAAACACTGATGCAGAAACACAAGGAAGAGGTAGGCCTTTGCGAACTTTGGTTGAACTCTCTGCTTACTCAAAATGTAAATCTTCATCAATTCCGTACAAAACTAACAGTGGTTCCCCATCAAAATTTGCTACATGTTCTCTTCGTTCGCAAAAAGGACCGGTTGACATTTGGTGCTCCATACTAATATTAAGTAATAAAATATATATTTGCGGGGTAGCGCCCCAGTCGGTCTATGCTTCATTGAGACTCTGGTTCAAACCCGTGCAGGTCCATGCACTCATCCTTACATCCTATCGGAGTAGTTAAATTGAGTACCATTCCTTGCGAATGGGGCTGAGTACCAGGGACTGTTCAGCAGAGCTGGCCCCTTGCTAACAGTGTGCAGGACTTGTCCTACCCCGGGCCTAAGGGCATTGTGAAGGAGATAGGCACCTTGGCAGTAGGCACTACCAACTTTGACCTCTGCATGACTCAACTCGTATCTAGCATCTTTCACTACTGACAATTTTTTTTTAAACCCTTTCAAAATCGTAGTACTTAGCATATTTGCTACAAAAAGAGAGTTAAGGACACCAGTCTAGCCGGGCTTCAGGACCATACACCTCACGACTTGGCCATCAGGTTTGACAATCTAAACCACGTGTAGAATTCATATTGAAAAGTTGGAAGTTTAGCTATTTATTCAAAGAGGCTTATGATTATATGATCTGGCTCTTCAACCATTTTAAACTCTTATTTAATAACTTGTGCTGATTACACACTCGTAGCTACAGGACTAGAACAACCGTTAACCATTTTTATAGTGTGTATGCTACGTCATATAGTACACACTGTACATGTCCCTTTAAGTTGTTATACACAAACATTAATTGTCTGGTAACTTTGAAGGGTGCCCTCTATTGTCTGATTTGTTCTACTGTAAATTATTTTGTAATGAATTGAAGTATGTGTGGTTGTACGTACATCTATAGATAGGTACACTGTATTCCGAGAGATTGAATTTTCACTTTTCGTAATGATAATGTCACATGTACAAGGTTATTTTAGTTAATGCGAATCTGATGGCCTTTACCATTTTGATTTCAAATCGCTCCAAAGGTTTGTTTTTGATCTGATTCAAAAAAAAAATGCAAATAAAACAACTATAAGGTCCATCCCTTAATGACCGACCCACGTAGTAAACCAGTGCTACCATTGCCAAATTATTCCAACAGAGAAGATAGGCCTAACTTAAAACCATGTAGCCTTTACTACTCGACAATATTTTCGAAACAAGCTAGCCTGCTGTCGAGTATACTCGCCCATGGTAATGAAAGGGTTAACTGGCATTGTTTATAAAAATAGTCAACTTTCTAGATTGGAAAGATTGAACCACAGTAATCCCTTGATGGTCACTAACAACCTTTCACAATAAATTATGGCTTCGGGTTAGAAATTGGACGGCGATTAGCTATATCGTCTTCATATGATACAAGCAATTTGAACATTGCCAGTTCTCTCTTTGCCACAAACAATTCCTACTGGCTGCTTTAAAACTACGCTTCATCTTGATAGCAGAATGGGGGAATTAATTAATGAATATATTTTTATATTTTATCATTAGCCAAGACCAATTGCCAGTTTTGCCAAGTGCCAAGTCACAATTCTTTTTACAATTTGTGTACAAAATTGATGAGTTTTTCAATATTTCACTAAGCACGGGTACAACATATTAAGAATGTGGATGTCGTCATCTTATGACACAAACTGCCTACCTACGGTCCTGTGGAATTATTAATGCTCCAACTTTTCAACATATCATGGTTACAACAAAATGTGTGTCTCTGCCCTTGTGTCTGGTGCCCATTGAAAAGTTAAAGATTGAGGCATGCCAGTCTATATACTTTAGCTGGTCCAACATCTCCATCCCCGGCCACCTTATACCCCCTTGTACATTGTAATTTTTGAGTGTAATTATTTTAAGAGAACCAAAACAGTTGGCCAAAGTGTCATTGTAATTTGTCCACATACAAAAAAATACTTGATAAAACAGTAAATGTGTTGGGGAAATATGTCCTGGCACTGAATAAATTCCCCCTTAAATTATTCAATGTAATTTGAGAATTAGGCCACTAGAGCTAATATAATTATGCTCGTGTAATACACCCTCTACAACCAATGTGTGTATATGTGTCTCTGTGTGTGTGGCTGTTGGCTTAGAAGCATCTTGCTAAATAATATAGAGTGCATTGACTGGCCAGAATTGGGTGATTCACCGAAACACTTACAAGCGCAGCTGAAAAAGTCAATACTAGCAGGCATTTACCTACTGATTGCTTGCTAACCAGACCCTTAAAGACACACACACTAACATACACACACACACACACACACACACACACATACACACTGCACACATACACAGAGAGGGAAGCAGGGATGAGGAGAGATAGAGAGAAAAATAGAACAGTACATGTATGCAACTAGAATGAAGGACCCTCCAATCTACAAGGAGTTTGATGTGATCAACAGAAACAAAGCACTACCCAGGCATAATGTCAATCTGACTCCCCTAACTTTCCCTGTTGGTGTATTGACAGGGCGATAATTGACAAGTGTTGACTCTGTCATTTCCTCACCAGGAGCGGACCGCTGCTGTTTTTTTTTTCTTTTTCTTTCTTTGTCTTAATTCTTTCTTCTTCTGCCGTCACTGTTGCGATGATGTTTTTAACTGTAAATCTTGAAAGGATGAGGTTGAAGGGGGAGGAAAGGGCTGGGCTAAGTAAAGGGATGATTCAAAGGGGAGCGATGTATCACGAAGGTCTCAAATTGAGTTTTGACGTCGAGTCCCATCAATTAAGATGGAAATGTTGTATTTCAAATATCTCTTTAAAATCAGAAAGCTACCGCAGATAGAGTTACACGGATATGATCGCCGAACGTCTATGGATTAAATTGGATTGTATTTGCTTTCGTAATGTGGGCTTACATCGTTGACTAGAAGCAAAGTTTTAATTGAAGCCAAGTTTTTTCTTTGCAATTTCTTTTTTTTTATTTGAGTGGAAGTCGATGTGTTTTGTAACCTGACCCTTATGTTTTGTATCATGCGAATAAATTAAGGTACTAATTTGTGATGTTGACCCCCGGTACTCTTAATATCGTGGTATTTTAATCTTTAAAATTGTAGTGATGACTTTTATTCTAATTCACGATTGCAGATATACCTTAACAATAAAAAGTACCGTAATGTTTTGTTTGATTTAGTTATTTCAGACAATGTGTCTGGGCTTGTGAAGAAGGCCGCCCTAAAGCCCACCCAAATCACTGCCCTGTGTAGAGAAGAAAAAGAAATTGGGGTCACAAAACAAAATAATCAATTTTAGAATGAGTACAAATAC
>JAVCKS010010057.1:22368-33453 GCA_032273685.1 Pteraster tesselatus
CCAGCCTCTAAATCTCTAACCCAACCCGATTGGATGAGAAGACAATATAAACAATGAAAGTTATAGTTCCATTCTCCAAAGTCCTATATAAGCCTACCTAAGTCATTGTGTACTTCCCCCAGCCCATAGCCTGGTTTGCATTGCATCCACCATGTATTAAAGACCTGGTTCTATTGACTCTAGTTCCCATCTCTGGCCTAGCGAGTAATTAAGTCACCGTCCTATTGACTCTATGCTAGGAATGTGTGTTAATTGACAGGCCATTCTGACATGCTGGAGTAGTTCGTCCTCCTCAAATGCCCTTTAGTTAAAGTCAATGTACTCACTGACCTACCTCTAGCCTGCAATTTTCTCTTCCTCTTATTCTTATTTCATAATAAGATTTTAAGAAATTTTGCAGTCTCCGCAGATTTTGTTTTTGCATCTTAATCTAATTGTACAGAGGCAAGTATTGGAGAATTCCCCCCCCGCCCTCCCCCACCAAGCATGGTTTGATTGTAATAAGGCTTTCAATGTATATAAATCACTATTTTTCTTACACGAATATTTCTTTTTGATTTAAAAATATATATAAATTATATAAAAAAATTGTCTTGCCCCCCCATATAATCTAAAAACAACCTAACAATCCTGTCTTTCCCAATCTTAGCTGTGACTGTTTGACCAGATATAATACATGTATCCTCTCCACTGTTTTGACCTTAATGACCCCTTCAACGATAATTGACAGAACCACCTGCAAATCTATTCATTTACGATTTGGCTCAGTCTTCTTGTATAGCTAATAATCATATCTGATAACAACAGGTGCATGATTTACATACAAAGGTTTGTAGTGTTTTGTAAACTGTCTTTTATTTTCGGGATCTTTATTGTGGTGTTTCCATTGGGTTTAACTTGGTGATTCCACCATTGCCTGTTGTAAAAATCACAAAATTTAGTTTATGGGGGAACAGTGGGGAACTTGCACAGCTGTCAACTTACCACGGCGATGATGTCAAATTATTAGGCCGATTCAAGTAAGTTGACGATGTGCTGTTTAGGAGACCAGTGGCAAAACTTCTTGCTAAACTCAGCTTTAAAATGATATGAAGTGATAAGTTTTTAACTACGAGACTCGATACCGTGGGTGATATTGGCGATATTATTTCCAAGGCACTGTGTATTTTTTTGAAGAGGGCTTCATTTCTAGACAGACCTTATTCTAGCAGAATTTGCAATAAAAATAATATTTTTGCTAATAATAACTTTGGGAAATGTCAGACGTATAACAATTGTCAGATTGCAATGGACCCCCCCCCCCCAAAAAAAAAATCAACCCATCCACCCATTATAACTTTTTGGGGCTGTTTACAGTACATTGCGTGTTGCGACTTTGTCCAGGTTTTGATAGAACAGGTCACACCCATGACTTCCGCCCATAAAGCTCAGCTCTGGTAACCCTAGCCCCCTGCCCATGCCCTTTTGGACAGAATTTCGGCAAGCATGAATCCCCTTCAAAAGTGATCTATTATAAGGTCATCTTTCGGTCTAGTGTAGTCTGATCACCAGAAGCAGTAATTTCACCCCATTGAGTAACATGTGTTTTTTATGAGAAACCTAATCCAGGGGTGCAGCGGCTAGGGATTTTTAACCAAACCTGTTCTCTTTTGAGTCATCTTTTATTTATACTAAAACAAAAATAAGCTTTGCAATATCACTTTGCTGACAATGATAAATGATAAATACTGCATACCAAAACAGAAATGTCAGTGTGCAATTAAGCCCCGAGTTTGTTTGACAGTAGAGGTACGGTACATGTACAGGCCGGCGATGTCGGATGATATTGCCTGGAGTCGCTCTGTATTTGTGTATTTAGGGAATCACTATGCTTGAGGCAAGACAACACTGTCATCGAACGGTGGCTTCCTGTATTACTGCCTCTTGAGAGAGATCACTGTCACCAACTATAGATAGCCTTATTCAAGCCACGGAGGTTGTCATTTGTTGCTTCAATAATCATGGCTGTTAATTAGGAAGGTAGTCGTTATCTGAGATGTCGGATGACAAAATGCCAAAACCTGGCTGCAGGCTCAATGTGACACCATTATATCGTTCAATATTGGACAGAGGTATAGCCCGAGCGGAATGAGCTTGGCCAGTCGGTCAGCCGGTTAATAGGGTAGCCCCAGTCAATCTGTTCAGTCGGTCTCTGCCGGTCAGCCAGCCAGCCAGCCAGCCCGGGTGGTCTATTTCCATTGGCGTAGGAAAAATAAATTGCTTCTAGTGACTGAAAACCTCTCGATGGAATAACACATTCTATTGCCCTCACAGCCAGTCAATATGTGGTAACTATTAGCCTCATCGGGGTGGCAAACGATTTAATGTCATGTCATCATTTGGAAATAGGTTACTCACTGTTTCACAGGTATCAATCTTTGAGCTTAAAAAAAAAAAGATTTTTTAAGGGTGTTTGTAATTCAGTGCTGGGAATCTGGAGAACAAAAATATTATTCACTTAAACACCGATATATAATATAAATCAGGGTGGCCAAAAAATACATTCGGACAGACACTGCTCCCTCTGGCTAACACACTAAGCAACCATGTATGAAAGAGTATGTACAGTAGATATAACATTTCCTGTTAGCATCGCCCACCCCCAGGCAAATTTGTAATTGTAGGCCATGCCCTGGTTTGAGGTCACTCTCATTAAGGTTATGGTTTCACAATGCCGTGTGTGTCTGTATGTCTGTTCCATGTACCAATACATCTTGAAGCAATTAAGATGTAGAGTAGATGGTGTGATGCAGGCAGCCAAGTAATTTCCCCGCCCGCCATCTACTTCATCAGCTTTAGAATACATTTAGCACCAAGGAAGGAAATTTAATTAGAAATGGCTAATGGCTCTGTTGAATATTAAAACATGTGAACGGCCACTGTGGGTCATACTTTCATGCAGAGGGCATGTAATATGCCTTGGAACGGCGGGGTTTACATTAATGCCCGCAGGTACGGTGCGGTGTACATTAATGCCTGCAGGTACGGTGCGGTGTACATTAGTCTCATGAACAATGATGTGGACAATAATCACAAAAACTCAGGTTTACATTGTCTCAGGAATAGTTGTGTTTACATTATGCTGACAGGTACAGTCAGGTTTACGATATATCCACAGGTACATTGTGGTTTACATTAATCCCATGAACATTGATGTTGACAATAATCCTAGGAACCGAGGTTTACCGGTACATTATCCCAGGAACAGTTGGGTTTACATTAGGCTCTCAAGTACAGTACAGTTTACCTTATGCCCACAGGTAAATGAGGTTTATAATATGCCAATTGGTTTCAGAAGTAGAGGAGAAACTGCAGTTAAAACCCGAAAGAGCGAGTTAGGGACTTTTAGATAATCCGAATGATTTCCCTGTGATTTGAACCCATGTCGTCTTGATGTGAAGGCAAGGAAAGTACCGCTGTGCCATCCGATCCTCCGCCATAACTAATAATATAAAGATCCAGGACAAATGTATGTAGGTATACTTTGTATCCTTTAGTATTTATACCAGTCTATTTTATGGATGTTGGAGTGCCTGGTAGCCTGCGGCACTAAACCACCGAGGAGTTCAAGTCTAAGATGGTGGATGGAGGGAGAGGAGCAAGAAGCTAGAGTGCCCATTACTGCATTGATTTAAATGATTACTTCATACATTTACCACGCAGGCTTCTCAATTGAAATCCAATAAAATTCATTGATTACGATATCTTGCAAGTTGAATTCGTTACTGTCCGTGCGCACTGCGGGTTCTTTGTTTTTTTGTCAAACCCAGCGACCCAAATTTTAAGTGTCGAATAAAAGGGAAACCCGACTGTGCTGGGAATACGGGAGATGCAAGGTGTAAGGGAAGTAGTAGAGACTTTTTTCCCCCCTGGCTTTTCCTCCTAAACAGGATGCACTCTTTAATCGGCAGTTGTCAGGAAGATGGCTACAGATGCGTCTAATCGAACGATCCGATGCATTAAATAAGGAACTTATATATGCTTGCTTCTCTGAATGTCCATCGAAGTTTGACGTAATTACGAGATTCAAAACCCGGTCAAGAATTTACTTTTCCCCGGCCTTTCCAAACGTACGAGTGTGTACGAACATGTCATTACCTTTCAAAGATCTACCGAAGAAGAGAAATATATACGCGGCTCGCACGCCTGCATGTGTTTGTTTGCGTGTGTGCATGTGTGTACATCGCACTTGTAATATTACTTTTGCCAGTCTTAATTGGATCAGCGTATTAACACATATTCCCTGTTTCCGGAGGGCCCAGCTACCCCGCTCCCTCTCCCATTCCTACTAAAGAATCAATAACTTAAACCCATGGAATGCTCACCTCTTCATTATTGAGCAAACACTTAGCATTTAGATCACACCACTGTGTTTTTCCTTTCGTCCCCCTTCTCGTTCTTTTTCCACTTTTGCCCACTCTGCTAATCAGTGGACTAGGTGAGTAGGGAGGGGGGGGGGGAAATGGTTGTATTGACAACTAGAAATAAGGAAAGACAATATCTGGAGCATGTAGTTGCATTTAATTAATACTGACCGTGGTTTAAGCTGTGTGAATACCTGTGTGCGACGACGACGTGTGTACATTGCAGTGAATTGTTTCCGTCGCTCGTTACGTGATGTCATTTCTAATGGGCATGCTATTTGTCTTGGTTGCTGGTGCTCCCTTTTCTTTGGTTAAGGGATATAAAGTGTTTTGAGAAAGAAGTGGGTTCCGAACTGAAGTAGCTGATTTCAGCGTTTCTTATCTCCTTTCCTCATTGATGAACGGTGCATCTAATTCTGGTGCGAAACAATAAAGGGATTATGAGTAAGAGTTGAGAAAAGGTGTTCTGTTCCGAGGAAAACATTGTTCAACAGAGTTTCCAAAGAATGTTAGTCCACGGACTACAGCCTCAGTTCGCAAGGAAATGATATAAATGTTGATCTACACATTGTTATGGTATTCATTCGTTCTTTGCGAAGGCAAAAACCCTCTACAGTAAGATGCCTAGCTTTTGGGGCCTCAACGGCAACTTTCATTATCGAGTGGATGTGGCGCCACCATGCGGTCTGAGTTGTGATGAAACTTCTCAGTTGTTCCTAAGATTAGGATACAGATATATACAAATATACTTAATGGCTGAATTTTCTTTTCTTTATTTCTCAGATTATGCGATTGATATCTAATAAACTGGAAGCTCAAACAGAATGGCTGCAGGAACAAGAAACAGTAAGTAGGATTCAAAGTCACTCAAAGTTGTGTGTACCAAATACAGCTATTTATGTACAGTATTATGTGGCAGAGTTTTGGTTCCAAAATGCTAAAAATCTGTTTTCCTGGATTGGGACCTAATCTCATCCCATCAACTCCAATAACTTGTTACCATTTTTATGTCTGGCACCCTCTTGTGTTAGTTCTTTCATTCGTTTCCCCCTCTCTGTTGTTCCAACAAGTGTCTACTGACCTCATAAGTTTAGGGGTATAGTGGATGTATGACTTAGGTATGACTGAGGTTTGGTGGAGGTATGTAGGAGGTATGGGGAGGTATGGTAAGGGTTTAGTAGGGGTATGGTGGAGGAATGGTGTAGGTACATGTACATATATGAGCAGGTATGGCAGAGGTATGGCAGATGTATGACTGAGGTTTGATGGAGGTTTGGTGGAAGAAAGGGGAGGTACACACATGTATGATGGAGGTATAGAGGGCCTCTGATAATAATAAAATATTCATCTTCTTGACATTTCCAAATGATATCTTTTTGTCAGCTCCTAATTCCCATCATTGACTCATTTAAAATTAATGTTCCGTGCTGGCTTTTAAGTGTTTGATCAGATTTCCCCCAGCTGCTGGTCGTTATAGACCTCTCTCCTCCGTGTCGTAGCTGAACGTAATCCTGTATAATGGCATCGTCATGGTAACCCTATATTACATATCGATTTGTGTTTTACCCTAGTTATTCTAATAACATCCTAGATGCCCGAATGTAAGTGGGTATTGTGGAAGCCATGAGGCGATGTGTGTCGCAGACAACTTAAAAAGAAGAAAAAAAAGCATTGAATACAAAGCCACTTACATGTAGGATTAACAGTTGCGCATGTGCTAAAGGCTGCTGAGCGATGGGTTACCGGGGATAAACGTGGCCTGAAATTGTGCACGGTGTCAGAGTGAACTGGTAACCACATGACACCATTCATGTATTTCCTAGAAAATGAAACAAATCAATACACTGGAAAATGCATAAATATATCAATTTTTAGGAGCATTAGTATTTTACAGCTGTGTTGCTTGTTAAATTGCGTATGATTTTTTATATATTTTTTTTTTCATGCCAATAATCTACTCTTCTACATTGGTGTTTTTGTCTCTACCTGTTTATCCAGTAGTTTTCTTCTATAAACACTAGTCCTCTTTTATTTTCTACCTTATTTCCCTTCTTGCTTTCTTAAGACTAAAATGTCTCCATTGTCTGTCACTTTCTTCTCCTTCCAACCTGACAAGTACAGCGCACGTGGCACTTAAGACTAATCTATACCTTTTTTCTTTACAAGAGGGGGAAAAATTGCTAATAATATAATCGCGGAAAGATCGTATAGTTTTGTTTTCTTGCGATCTCGGTGGAAATCTTTCAAAGTAATTTCTATATTTTTACCATGAGTTTTTTTTCTTTTCTTTTTTTAGCAAAATATAATTTTCTGTTGAAACTGATTTCCCTAGAAGCTAGCTATGAACAAACAATGATGAAGTTACAAACCACTAGGGCCCTGCTCACCTTAGCAGCTGAAACACACTTTAAGACATTTACAAGTGGCTTCTTAGGGTCCTGTGGGTGGCAGTAATGTCCCATTTCCCGGGGTTTCCCAATCAATATGTGATACTAGGCCTATGAATAATTAGACAGGTTTTTTTTTAAAATCTACTTTCACCTGAAACTAAAGTTGTTTTTAATCTCCAGTAGTGATACTGTTTCATCTAAGTAGTTCTTCACGCATTGGATAAAAGATAATATATTACTACACTTTATAAAACATTTTTGATGTAAAGGGTTCCGGAAAATTCAAGTTGCCTCGACCGGGAATCGAACCAAAGATCATTAGAGTTCCGGTCCAATTAGCATCTTCGAAACATGGCGGACAAAATAGGATTGTTCTGATTGGGTAAAATTTAAAAGACCTTACCCAATCGGGACAGAGCCATCCTATTGTGTCCGCTGTACTTTGAAAAGGCTTATTGTATTATGTATCGCTATACATCGTTTGACCCAAATTACGGTATATTTTTTAGTTGTGTTTTTTACTTGCCTTCACCACTGTACGTCCCAGGCTCCAATCCTGTGGATTGTTTTGCAGGCCCTACTTTGACCTAGTTGGATTCTGTCCTTCTACCTCTAAAACATTCTTCTGTCTACTATACAGACCTATGGGCTTCTCCAGTAGGCAATAACCCTTTTCCCTTAAAGTACATCTACGTATAATATGAATGAATGAATGTTAATCTAGAATCACTGTTGCCATATACCGGTACCTTTGTACAGAGTTTCATCCAATCCAAATATATGCAAAAAACAACCCACAATTGTTATTCTTGGAGATAATTACTAAATCAACAAGATTATATACAATTAGCTTATTCATCATCACTGGAAAGTTGTTTATCTTGGTAAATTATCACGAAATGTCTTGCTGATGCAGTTATGGCTGTGTCAGACAGAAGCGTGGGTCCCTTTAATAAAAGAACAGTTCATTTCCTGTTGTTAGGTAATGTCGCCCTCCTGTGTTTGTAACTGTCCAGTTTTAGAGACCTGTACATTATTTGCAATACCCAAGCCCAGGTAGCCATGTGTATGTACTTTGTAATAATAGTGCAGATATATTGCTAGATGTATTTCAATATCTACATTCAGGAAATAGATATTTGAAGGTATTCTACTGGATGGATGAAAAAAAAAAGACTTTCAAAGCTTGCTGTTTATAAAGTTGACACTTCAAGAAATAACTATGCATACAAATACTGACAAAAATTGTAAAAGCTAATTTTAGGAAACAGCTGACTGACCACCAGAATACCTTAACATCCAAATCAAACAGCACCTAATGGATTGCACAAAACAAACACTTACTTTCAAGGAACTCTAACATCTTGGTTCACCCCCCCAAAAGAAAACAATTTCAAATTTCAAATTTATAACAAAAACTTCTACAGTATACGTGTACGCAGATAGGCAGCTACATAGGTCTGCTCATTGATGTGCCATGTATGTTTTGTTTGTTTATTCAATCATTATTCTGGATAACTCTACAAAGAACTGGTCTCCCAAGAGGTCCAGATTAAAACTAGTACACTACATGTAGTTTACATTATACACTACAATTTACAATAGAAAATTTACATTATGTACAGAGGTACATGTAGTTATAACATAATAGTTAATTAGTACACTTAGGGTGTATGTCAAAATCACAATTAATATTATTATTGAACAGTGATGGCAGATTACAAATTATTTGTAGTCATTAAATTGAAGTTGAGCCGAATGTCATTAGACACCCTACATGTACATGTATTCCAGAGATTTACAGCTCTAAAATGGAACAGTATTATAAGGCGAAGTAGACATCTAAATGTTTGACACCGGGTACCCTTAGAATGGGCAGACTCACTGATACAAAAATTGACAAGTATGAGGGTGCATTTTCCTGCAGACATTGACATATTGTAATAAGAATTTAGTTATTCCATCTTTGATCTAGTTTAATCCAACCAAGTTTGTTCAAGTTACCTGTAATAATTTGTCTCTATATATACACAAGTATGGTAAATCTTTCTATTTAAGATTTCTTGAAAATCTGCCTATTATTTCATTCATTGAAGTTTATTTAGGTCATATTCTCGAGGACACTTTAACATTTGTTACCCTGATATGAACACACCCAATTTAATTCCAACTGTCTTAATCACCCAGACTGTACCCCCAAGGGGGCCATGGTGCAATGCTGTTTTATTATTATTTTTATTTCTTTGTAAGGTTGACCTTGCCTACTTGCCCTCAAAAACAAAACTTGTTCTTTAAATACATTCTTCCATTGCAGCTCTTGAACAATCCGATTTGTGAACTGATTGGGGCCCACTGGTGGTTTTTTGGCCTTGTAAATACATTGCAATGTTTCCTTGTCTCTCTGCCTTGATAAACACTGTGCTTTTTGTACCGGTACCCCGCGGTACAAGTTAATTTAAGCCCAAATTAAAGATGGTTGATGCATGGTTGACCGAGATTAACCATGCATTGTGTTGACTGGGATTACCCATGCTTCAATGGTGTTCTTTCATGTTGTATGCGACTGGTACGTGCGAAGGAACTTTTATTGAGTAATACTCCCATTGTACTTGCATGTTATACACATGATGGTATTTATCGTTTTTTGTAAAATTTTATAAATATTTTTATATTTTTTTAAAACATGTTCACATCCAGATGGTTTTTCTTACCTATGGTTTCCTTTTCACATTACTTACATTCGTATAAAGTTAAGTACTTTCACCACTGTGTGTCTTGGGTTCAGTCCCTACCTTAACCTTCCCAAATCCTCCCAAACATTTGGGCTCAGTTTTCTTTCATATTTTTGGAGACACACATGTTAGCATTTCAATATGGCCCTTATTAAATCAGATTACCAGATGGACAACTCATTCTGCTGTTTAATGGAACCAGGGCTCCCCCTCCCCCCTCCCAACAAAGACTGTTTACAACAAGTCTGCTGGTTTTTGATTGCCAATCAGAGATAGTCACAAGGACTTTTATCCTTTGATCTTTGCCCTGAGGAGGTCAACTATAGCCTCTTAATTAGCCACTAAAGGCTTTTCTCTATTCTTTTGTCTTCCTAGGAAATTGTCCAGACCATATTAATACTTGTTGAAAACATAAGGTGATGTGAAATCACCTACTAGGATTCTGCTAAGAAATTTGGGACTTTTTGTTGGAAGAGTTTCACTTCTCTTTTTTTCATTGCTTTGTTGGTAAATGTCTCCATGCAGATCATCGTTAATTGGGAATGATTTTACCCCTTCCTGGCTGGCTGTAAACATTAAAAATATTGAGCTCTTACAGTAGTACTTAAACAGTGGTCCGTGATTTTGGAGATAGGTGGTGGGGGAAGAGGGAGGGTGGGGTAAGGTGGAAGATAAGGCCAACATGTTACGTATCTCCCTTCCTCTCCCACTTTTGGTTGAAATTTTAGATTTGGGGAAAAAAGTAATTAATTATTGTGTTAAATTACTGGTGAGCAGTGTCCAAATGGATTTGGTCCAGCATTTTGGTAATCATACATACATGTAGGTGCTGTCCCCTTTTTGTTTTTTAAATTTACTAGTTCTGATTTTCACTGACTTGCTGTCATTGTGATTGTTTCTGCCCTGTGAAACAATCGCTTAAATGATTAAAATTGGTAACTCTTACTATACCCTTTACATGTTGCTCTAAAGAGGCCCCTAATTAGGAAACATTTCACGAGGGTTCACAGTGCCCCCAAGCCTCCAGCATTGGCCCCTTCTCCCCCTCCCCTTCCATCCTCCACCCCGCACACTGGAGAGTTTCACATGTTGCACAATTCCGTATTGCATTGATGATGACCTGCCTCGTCCCGTTTGTCATGGGAGAAGTGTAAGAAGATTAGCGGCCGTTAAGTCATCCAGAGCTCAGCTTACAAGTAAAAGCAAAGGAGTTTAGCCTGATTTTCGGGTGGATTTAAGTGTTTGATACAAGGGTCACGCTGTGTCTTAGGTTTTTTCTTCATTGAAATTACTGAAACTCAACCCCCCTTCTCTTAGGTTTAACTTCCTTCCGATGGTCTGATGACTCTTTTGGTTTCTTTGTTCTGTGGTTGGTTGCTACATGTACATGACACTAATTTTATCAAATTCCCAGCGAGATTTAAAAAAAGCTTAGCTGACAGTTTGTTTCAAGGGAATTTCTTTAATTTTGACTTTTGTTAGTTTGTCAGGTTTATAATTTATTCCACCAGTTTTGTACGCAATTTGTGGCTGTGTCCCTTGTAACATCGATAAATGTGC
>JAVCKS010010068.1:0-16507 GCA_032273685.1 Pteraster tesselatus
CATTGGGATCTTCGTGAATAAATTCCTTTTTAAATACATTTAAATATTGTCTCACAATTGACCTTGGGCCGTTTTTTATGTTAAGGCATTCAATAAATTTCAGAAAAGCAATTGCTTCTCTGTACACGATACAAAATGACAAATTTACAAAGTTTTCTCTCCGTAAAGATTCGACATTTTTAGACTATAGTGATCTATATTATACCTTTCGTTTAGGCCACTAATTTAAGAAAGTAAATCCACAGTATAAGTCCATAGATATAAATGCAGCAATTATGTGGCGAAACAGGAGCCTCAGACATTCGTAAGAAAAACAAATATCTGAGACAGATAATTTCCACTTAAGAAAAAAGAAAACAAAAAGGAATATGGCGAAGCTATATCAACCATACAGGCAGCACAGTTGGAGAACCACCAAACTACGTATAAGCGCGCTATTAGTCTTTACTCAAGTGTTCTTGGCCAGTCAATCCAACCCGATAAACTTATTAGCAGATGCGCGTTTTGTTTTTCGAAGAAAGTCCTGCGACCTCTATCGTGCTTGATTGACCGTTCAGGACGGCTTGAGCCGAGACTACTTAGCGAGATACGATATCACGTTGGTGGTTCTCGATAAGTGCTTACCGCCCAATGCCCCGTAGACCCTCCTACTGAATAGCGGCCATCCTGTGGGCTATCTGAAAGAAATCAAATAGTAGCCCCACAAAATGGCCTACAGTCTACAGCTATCGCCATATACAAATACAGTATGATATTTGTACAATATTAATATACTAACACACTAATTATAATCGATATGGTACAAGTAGGTTTAAAATCACATTTGTTTAGATACATACATGTACACTGTACATGTACTAAATTTACTTTAAAGGGGAACTATCATCAGGTTAAAAAGGACGCCCTCATTCGCTCATAATGGGCGGACTCGAGACTCGAATTGAGTTCTCATGACCGCAAACGGCAGCAACTGCAATTTTTCATCTCTCTTTGGGTTAATTACTACCTACAGATCAACAGATTCAAGTTTTCGCTTTAGTTTGGTAAATCACAAAATGTCTAGCTAACGAAGTTATGGAAGGTACAGACAGGAAGTTTTCTCGCGATAGTCCCCCTTTAAACAGATTCATATTATTGTTGTTAGTAAATAATAAACATTAAAAAAAAATGCGAAAAAGCACCATCTTGAAGGTTTCAAGATGGCGCGATGCATTTTTATTTTTTTTGCATTTTTACATTGCATAATACATAATTCTACTTTTTATGTAAGCGTTTTGCTATCATCTACAAGCTAGCTATTTTATTTTCCTGAGTTGCCCCTTCCGATGCGAAAGAAAATGTTGAACGCAGTCCAACTTTCTACGACAGCAGCATTTCCGTCAATATTTCAGTGTTTCGGGTAGGTTGCCCCATCCATTATCATTAACTTGTATATAGTGTGCCGCTCGGGGAAAACGTTTATTCAACGTTTCACTCGAAATAAGCACATGGGTCGTTCCCCACAAAATCGGGGCACAATTTGCGACAGTGGCCCCTTGTTAACGTCGGTAAATGTATCACCCATTCATGTTTACTATGAGTGTGTTTCTTACGTGTGATGAAAAACAATCCAAACAATCTACAAATAGGAAATGCACTACTTTTGAGGCAAAAAAAAACACGTTTGTGTTACCCTTAGCGACCGACCGTAATATTAAAAAAAAACCGGGTCGGTTTTTTTTTTTTTTTAATGACCGTTTTAGCATAAAATGTTAACTTTGTTTGAAGAATTTTTCTTAAAATTATCATTCAGAGGTTTAAACAGCAGAAAAACGTGTCTATCAATCGAAAAAGGCGTAAAATATACTGATCTGAAACGTAAACATAACATTGTACATTTTTAGGCCACCTTTGAAGGCAATAAATAAATAATAAAAAAATCCGACCGACCGACCCCACATCCCGATTTCTCCACTTGAGGGCAACACAATTTCTTTTTTTGGGGGGGGGCCTAATGTTATAGAAGTAAGGATAATAGGTGATGCATTTATACCGACGTAACAAGCGCCACTCTCACTAACTGTGTCCCAACCTGGTAGGTTGACCCGCATTAAAAAAAAAAAATATTATTGACGCAGAGTTGTGCAGTTGTGCACTTCTATTTTATTTATGTAAATCACACGCGATCGTTCGTGCATTTTGATTGGTTATTTTGAATCCGAAAGATTACATCACGCTCGTGCTGATTGGCGAGGTTGTGTTTATCAACTCCGATCACACGATCGTGGCGTGCATTTAGATTGGTTGTTTTTGGGTCCGAAAGTTACACCACACTCCGCATATTTCAGTCGAAGGTTGTACCCTTTCGCGTTCGTGTGATGTCTCTACTTCCGTTGCAACTGTCGTCGCTGTCTATTCATTAATACTATTTTTGGCTGATGCGACCCGTTAACCGGGACAAAAACAACAACTTTTATTATCAAATTATTTCAGTTATTACTTTTATCAGTTAGGCTATACTTTTTCCGTCCGGTAGTTCAAAACACTTGAAGTACTGTGGAACCGAATCAGTATATATTCACACACACACACACACACACACACGTTTTTTAATATTCAGTTTGGCAACCGGTATTCACTTTTAGCATGGGTTTATAACAACAAACTTACGAGGTTTGTTGTGAACCGCATGCAGAAACGTGACAAAAACATCGCTATTCAAAGAATATCCATTACAAAGAAAAATAATTATCGTGTAGGTATGATGTATTCTATTATGTGCAATCTGCTTAATATTTGGGGAGGGGGGAGGTTCGTGAAATAGTAGACAATATGTTGGAAAATAAAAATAATATTTGCAAAAACGGGACAAATACTACGTTTACACTTACTCGGGAAAATTCGTAAACCGATTTGTGTTATACTTTAGTCGTAATAATTGAGTTTAGTTAAACTAGAGTTCTGAAATTTAGGTATTGACTATAATTGTGATGAGATTTAGTTATACATGTATTGTCGAAAACCGGCTTCAGTTGTTTCAACTATAGTCGTAATCGAATGTAGTTTCGTAAACTTTAGTTTCGGGTGTGTAAAACATGTTTACACAGATAAAATTCGATGTTTTGTTTTTGCCTATAGTGAATAAGCGCAAGCCCATTGCTTGTTTAAGATTGCGACATTGCACCTGAAAATTGAGCAAATCCGGATACATAAACTCTAAAACAAAGAACGAGTGATTAATGACAGACCCTTCTATCCATGTCGAAGTTTTATAGTATTCAGCCGAGACGTTGGGGGCAGTGCGCTTCCTGTCCAATTCTGTTGATCGGAGGTCGGGTGCCGTCGCATTATGGTGATTAGAGGGCGGTTTACTTTTAGTCTAACGTGGAGCCTTGCGGCAATCAATCATTGAGAAATACTGGGATAGAGACGCGCCATAACTGTGGTTCTGCAGTCGGAAGGGTTTTAAACGTTGTAACGAGGTGACTGCCTTTGTACAGGGCAAAATGAAGCTACACCGTAAATGCGATAAACTGTCGGCGTGTTGGCCCTCCATTTCCTCCTTCACTTTATCAACACCACTGTAGGACACCAGACGGGTAGTTCTTCTGGTTGTATCGACCAATGAGGTGGTGGGTTTCATCGGCGTACATTGACTGCATATCCATGCCATACTAATAGCCATTCTGATTGGACGAAACTAATCGGACTATCAATCTAAGTATAAATGACGTCATGATATGGTAATCAGAGCCTGTCCAGTGTTCTTCCAGTCACCTCGAGCAATCGTTATCTGAAATGTATAGGGACAGGAAATTAAAGACCAAATATTAAAATGTGTAGTTTTAACTGAAATACGAAGGCCTGTTATTTCGTTCATCCATCCAGGTCGCTGATACATTGGCATCAGCTGGGAGGAGCCGAGTTGTGTGCATAACACATCGGGTACGAGCCTACACTATACAGACAGTACTACTTACTGTGACATGAACAGCTTGCGTATACCCATTTTAAAATCAACAACAACAGCAACAACAACATATAAATGTATTAAATGACTTAACCTACAAAGATTTACGACCGGTGTAAGGTCATGCGTAGTGTGTAGTGATGTTGTACAGCGTTACTGTAGCTCGTAAAATTTGTAAAGGCGTACAGAACCACAATCGTTTATAATTCATGTCGTTGCCTTTTTCACCCCCCAAAGTCTCATTCACGGTGTACTGTTTTGTAAAAAGACTGTGATCGCGTTTCAGCAGTTTTTGTTGTGTACCAAAATAAATAGACAAGGGCGGTCCGGAACATTGAGTATGTATCTTTTAAAAGCAATTTCTACGTGAATAGCATTACGTTGTTCATAATGCGCGGTACGCAAGTGCATTAAAGAGGCAACCTGCTTGAAGCAAGAGAAACCACTCTTAAAGCGCGAAGTTGAAGTCATCTAATTCTATAATTCTAATCTGTTATTTGTTCGTACTATGACGAACATGCAGTTCTTTTTGTAGATTCGACGCCCGAATCTGCGCATTCTGATCGATGGAGGGCGTCATATTTAGTCTGACGAGAAATTTCGCACTTTGTACCATTTGTGTATACAGGGCCCCTTCTCTGTTACAAACAAACGGACAAGCACTTGTAATATTGGCCGATTTCTAAGAAATATGCTAGATAAACACTCACTGGTTGTCTACGTATTTCTGCAGCGTCCGAATTATGCACACACACGTACCGTACGTGCATTATACGTAGTCAGCTCACTACATACATGTACAAGAGGGGTACAGTACATGTACTGTACATGTACACAGTGTAGAGCACTCAGTACCGATAAAGTACTGTGCGTAAAGCGATATGTGTTTCCGCCTCAACTACATGGTATACGGGTGCCCTAATTATACCTTTTGGTTCGGACACGCATCCCCGGCCTTGTCTCCATCACGTCCGCATTGGACACTGCGCCCCCGTGTCTAGCTAACGTCTAGCCGACTCCCAAGATCGTGTGCCCGTGGCATTATGGCAGGGAAACCCCCTTCCCGGTTCCGCTGTAGAGGGGTCAAGGAGTCGAAGGCGTGGTTTCTATACCAGCACCAGATATTCGCCGACCCTGATGTGCTATAATTCAAACAAAACAAATTCAGTAAAAAAACGATTGATTTATTCTATTAACAGAAGAGAAAGAGCCTTGCTGAAAATCCATCAATTCGCCTTGACTCACTAAAACCCTAAATTATTTGCCTTGAATGGGGGGAGCCACAAATCTTTGGAGTGCCGGCCCAATCGGCCTTCGCGAAGTATCGCAGACACAATAAGATGACGCTGCCCAGAGTGGCGGTGAAGGGGAAGAGGACTGGCTACCCACGCCGATATGCCGCCACCCAGGAAAATTGATGGGGATGGAACTAAAACAATCTGCTTTAGTGTACGAGATTCGAATGACCACAAAGTTCTTAAACCGCATAACGATGACGCATACTGTCACAAACTGCGGCTGCGTGTGTCTTCGACTGACAGAACAGATGGCGTGCACGGTATATAGGAGCACCAAAAGTGCCGTGGTCGTCCGGCTCAATGATCCTAGCTTCTGATATTCGATCTCATAATACGTCCACGTTTGTGGCAGACTGTAGGCCGGAGAGTCGGAGGGCAGCGGACAATTCGGTCCCGAGGTTGAAACACCAACATCGAATTTGTTGGGAATTGGGGTTCGATTGGTTCGTTGAAATCTGAGAAAGGTTCTGGGAAAGAGGATATTTTCTCACCGCGTGTAATTCAGGAATTACGGTTATAGGAAGGGCTCGGAGGCTCAGAAAGACTTGAATGAGATTTTGGTATCAAATTGTATAAATCAAATTGTATAAATCAGATATAAAGGGCATCCCAGTAAATTACAGAGACATTTCTTCATCAAACGACATCTTAGTCTATTCCTTGGTAATCATATATATTTATCACTAAATCATCAGCAGCGTCAGAAAGGGTAGATGTGATGCAGTTATTCCCTATACCTTGTGGCTACTATATTAGACGAATTACATACATGTATACATGTACATGTATTATAATGACGATCTATTAAACTTGATTTTCCAAAAATGAAGTTATTTGTGATTCTGACCCCTCGGAACTGATAGTTGAAGCTTTGCGTGACAGAAAATCGTGAACAAGCTCGTGAATCAATCATGCAATACCAGTAATAATCGCTTTCGGTAAGACATGTGGTTGTGACATTCGTCATCAGGTGATACAGTTCAGCCACATTTTGATCTATATAATGAATTGATCGAGCCAAGTGTAGGGTACACGTACGCAGGTGCAAAGTACATGTGCACACGCGCACGTATACGTGCATGAAGCAACTGCTGTACGCGGGTACGTGAGTGATAAATGATTAACGCGCCCTTGACGAGATTTGTTCTATTTAGCTGGTTCGCTTACAGCGAAACAGCTATTGTAATCGTTAAAGTTTTTGTGTTTTATTGTTGTTAAAATATGAAAACAGGCGTTGCGTTCGCGCGTCAGGTGGTAATGTGGCCTTCTGACAAGATGACTAAATACGATAGTTATTTTATGGTGAAATATGCTAAATAATACTATGCAAGGACATCTAAGCTAGACGTACTTATAAGTATTACATGTATTGTGTGGCCTTGAGAGAAAGGCTAACTATAGATTATCATGTACAAAGGATTTGCTGCAGTACTAACACGAGTAACGGTAACTATGATAGTCACTGGTCTAAAGTTTCAGAAAACACATACGTACGTGAAACTTTGTGTTCGAAGTTTTGAAGATGGATTAATATACGACTGCGACGATCATCTTGGGAAGATTACCTCCATAAATAACGGGCAAAACGTAATTATTAGCTTACCAAAATTCGCTGCAAGTAAGGTTTGTTTCTTTGTTAGTGTTTACCCCTCACGTTGATTTCATCACGGCCAGGAACGCGGCGCCTTGTTTGGAGAGACTAGTCTGTGTGAGTATTGCATATGATCCAAGTACTCCTACGAATAGACTACCGCTTCATTTACGGTTGCCTCTCCGTACAAACTCTCCTCTGCCGCACACTACTCCTTGCCAAACAGACCCCGTTCCTCTGACACTAGGTGTGCGTGTGTGTGCGCTCCGTACCGGACCCACTACACAGCGGTTGTAATTCTGAGAAACCGCAGAGCTTTACCAATATATCCACCTCGGCCCCGTCGCGTGTCGCTCATGCACTGTAGATGAACTATTGAACCCCGGGGTGAGTCGTTCAAGGCTCCCCCAGTCGATTAACCAATGAGTCATCGCTGAAAGCGCATGCGCGCATCAAACTATTTTCGCGTTTGTACCATCGACCTATAAAATTTTGGGGCGTATTGTGCGTACACCACATGTACACGGTTCGTATACCGCCGGCGGTGATAAATAAAGTGATGCCATAGATACATGTACGTATTAACGTAACGTGCGGCGTATTGAAAATGATGCGCAAGGCCTACTATGCTCTTTTTAAAACGGATACAGCACAAACAAACAGCAATTTCGTATGTTTATTATTCAGTTTATATTGGAATGATGATGTAGCGGATTATATTATGTAGGGAGGTTTCTGTACTTAATGGGTATTTTGTTCGTAAACAAAAATGCTTTTAGCTGCATGCTATACAACGACCTGGATGGCTTCTATCTTTCTGTACATCTGATTCCCATGTTTACAGTTTACATTGTGGTGATCAGCAGTTTCGTACTTTGAAACCAATCACTGACGCGTGCGACGCATGTACTCTGCTTATGTAGGACTGTGAATCATGACGCGAGAATAGTACTTATTCTTATACCACCTATTCTTTCTGTAAGGTTGTACCCGCACTGTCCGATTTCAGGCCGATTTTACATCGAGAAATAATGTTAACCGTTGAATTTGTGTTTTGGTAGGTTACCTTTGAAGTGATATACTGCACGAAACAAATGTCCCCCTATGGCTAGGGGTTGGGGTTAAGTTGGCAACGAACATTTTGACTTCAAGTTTAAAATTGTTTTTTTTTTATACAGCAGTGACGTGCAAGATGTATTGCTACACCATGTACATGTGCCCGCAGTGTACATAAAATAGCATGCAGTTCGTGTCATAACACCATTACAATAAGCCAGAATTACCGGCGTCGTAAAGAATGTAATCCTCCACTTAGATTTATATCTGGTCACACCTTGGTAATATAAAACAAATTACGGTGGCCCTGAAGAAGAGGGCATCGGAAACAAGGTAAAATCGGATGGGCAACTCTCCTGGAAACATAACCTTTTGTCGTGTAACTCTAACCAAACTATGAAGCCTGACACCAGACGGTACAATCCCTGCGGGATCCGCCGTTCACTGACCTTGTCAATACTAATTACTATCATTATACATACCATATATACAACGTAAGTATACAAATGTATAATGTACATAATATACATGTAGTAATAATGTTGTACATGTGTAATAAAACAAATAAATAATTGAATAAATAAAAAAATAAAAATAAAAAATGAGTAAATAAATAAAAAAAAATAAAAAACAAAATAAAAAAAACACAAAATAAATAAATTAATAAAACAATAAATAAATAAATTAATAAATTAATAAATTAATTAAAAAAAAAAAATACAAAAAAAAATAAATAAATAATTAATGTATAAATTATAATAAAATAAATATATGAATGAACTAAATAATTAAATAAATAAATAAAAACAATTCGGCGACTCCAACAGGAAAAGTATTTGCTAGCTGCGTGACTTAGTCTTGTTTCACGACAGCAGGTCGTATACTAGTAAATCAGCGGGGTGGCACATCAAGCCCATATTATTATTATTATATTACTCGACCTTCAGCCAGTCGTAATGCGGCTGTCACGCTATTGGAGCGTGGGTCGTCGATGAATGGCTAGCGGTTTCCCGGTTGGTTTATGGGGCGATCCTCCCACTTACCAAAAGACCTTATACCAAAATATTGGTTGGCAATTTGAACTGTATCACTATACCTTGTCTCGAAGGACATGACTAACCATTGCCTGCATGGCGAACTTCTATACAAAGAAAACCGTGCTCTTGCGTATAAAATTATGTCATACAGCCCTTTTGGACCAATTTATTATATTTTACGCCTTTTGAGCTTCATGGTCGGTTCTACTTGTAGCGAACGCCAACTGTGATGCGAAAATGACGTCATCGGCCTAATTATTAGTATTGATTAGACTCCGTGTGATGCAAATGCCACCGACATATTTATTTGACGAATAAGGAAGCACGCGGTCATGTGACGAGCACAAAGCGAACAAATGTGCACAAACAAAAAAAAGTCACGCAATGTAGACTGGCTTCCGGTCTGTCAATGCTTGTGTATATAGAGGTATTTTATGAAATGTATCACGGTAACGACCGCGCATGGTAGCAATATTACTCATGACGAAGGAATTTCAGATAGACAATGTATACAGTATCTCATATTATGTCAGAACATTCATCATGGTGTATAGTCTCTCGATGGTTATGACAAATGTATAGATTTTTAGAGACTAATTGGAACTTTAACACCTCTGTTTAATACTATTTTTGTAATTTTAGTTTCAGTATACGGTTTGATAATATACAAATAGCATTAGTTTATGGGAGTTTGTCAAAGTAATACGCTGTTTAGTATTATTTTATGTTTAGTGACTAAACATCTAGTCTAGAGGCAACTAGTCTAGATGCGCCGTGTGATGACGTAGGTTAGTTCACCCTGTCGACTCGGAAGTAATTGCAATAATACAGTACTGCTGACCGACTTCCAACGTCAGCGGCAGGCGATGACGAATCGAACGTTGCCGGTTCTTGACCTCGGCACTATATTGGCGCCAACGTAAAAAATACGACTATAAGCAAATAACCACAAACGTAAACACGCAACAAACCTCTTTCAAGCAAATGAACCAAGTATACACTAAACATTATTGTTCATTTCCCCAGAATAACATACTTTTCGCAAAATGATAAATATTCATAGCCTATATATAGTATTATGCTAATGACCTCCGCGTCTGCGCACGCAGGCTGCCTTAGTACAGTATTGGGTCGTGTCCGCTGCTTCAACCCGTGCTGTATATTAAATTACAGTTTTGCTGGTAAACATAATTGTGCACGTGAGTGTTTAGTGACGTGTGCGCTGCACAGTTTTACATTCGTTAAAATGATGAAAGTAATGTAAAGAGTATGTCTCGTTTTGTATGATGGATTTATAAAATTTGTGCTAATGTATTTGTAATAATGTTATTTTATTAATCTAAAAAAAGGCCGTTTACAAAGTTGATTTAGAATGCCAATCTCCATGCGAAATATTTCCTTTGCACAACGATTGATTGGAACAGTAGTATGAACTGAACTTGCCGCAAAATGATAAATATTCATAGCCTATATATATTATTATGCTAATGACCTCCGCGTCTGCGCACGCAGGCTGCCTTAGTACAGTATTGGGTCGTGTCCGCTGCTTCAACCCGTGCTGTATATTAAATTACAGTTTTGCTGGTAAACATAATTGTGCACGTGAGTGTTTAGTGACGTGTGCGCTGCACAGTTTTACATTCGTTAAAATGATGAAAGTAATGTAAAGAGTATGTCTCGTTTTGTATGATGGATTTATAAAATTTGTGCTAATGTATTTGTAATAATGTTATTTTATTAATCTAAAAAAAGGCCGTTTACAAAGTTGATTTAGAATGCCAATCTCCATGCGAAATATTTCCTTTGCACAACGATTGATTGGAACAGTAGTATGAACTGAACTTGCACGGCGATTCCGCTGATTTCTCACAAACGTGATCAACTCAATTTGATGAAGTGTCCACAGCACATGGTTAATATTATGATTTATTAATAATAATGTGCATTTTGAACAGGATGTTATGAAATGAATGCATTCTCCCCGAAACCGATCCGGCACCTAAAATAACTGACCGTATTGTTCGAAAAGTGAAGTCCGCAAAATGTCGTGGCGCACCCATTATGAAATCGCGGCTTTGCACTAGAATTTGAGGCTCGAATCGACGCATAATATAATCTGAACGAGGGCGTCTTGTGATGAGCCAAATTGGCTAGAAGTAACAATGTTTCGTAGATCGTTGTCATGATATGTGCTATATATAGACATGCTAGCTATAGTTAGCTATATACAGTGTTTATTCACTACGAAATACTGCTGTTAGTGATTGGTATTATATCTCCGTGGTCAAGGTACTACTTATACTAGGTCTATTTGGTAAATACACATTCACCGCTGTACATTTTCGTTGTGTGTAGAATTCAAGCAGGTCTACTCACAAGTATCGTTTGGTTCAACAACAATATGGCCGTCGGCGCACGTTAAAACAAACTAATACAAGATGGCTGCCGCGTATACAGCACCCAGCAAACTCACAAGCAGACGTTACGATTGACGTAATACCCCGCAACCACGTCCCTTTTCTTAAAAAAATCTGGTACCCAGAATTCACTTCACAGCGATTATAATTACAAGGGTACCACACTAGTCCCCAAATAAGGAGTTGCGGGGTATTCGACAATTGAGCTCAGCAATAAGTATAACCATAAATGAACATTGTACCTGCAAGCGATACTTCACACATAAAATGAATTAGGCATGTTTAAACAAAATATATATATATATATATTTACCCAAAATTACGTTTTCCAGGCAGTCATCTCATCCAGTTAAATGATTCAGTTTCTGAGAGAAGTCGAGTGTGCCTGTAGGTATCTGAAGCCGAAATATTAAATACTACCTGATCATCGGGTAGGACAAGTCTAGACCTGTTTTCATTTTAACAAAATCTGCCGTGGGATGACTTCCCGTATACGACTGCAATCGTGGAGGTTTTCGAACCCTTTCGTGGTGAAAGTTCTGTTGAAGAATCGCTCAATCCGTTAGAGTAAAAAAAACCATCCCATATTTACGCTCAAGACCGTATACTACGCACCCATCTCAGCGACCAAAACGGGTGTACGGTGCCACGCGGCGCTTGGGCCGCACCCATCATGGACCCAGCGCCGGCCGGCCGGCTGGCCGGCCTGCGGTGCGAGCTTTAACCCCGCCAAAAGTATAGACCCCACTTTATATAACCCGACCCGTTCGTTATCCTGAGCTAGACAGAGTGAACGGCAACTTGAACATATATTCACCCTTTGCAATTATAATAAACCGCCGGTGGCCAGAGTAGCTATAGTTCAAGGACGAAGTGTACATTGTAGTTGGCTGTACTCTGATGAGCGGCGTGACCATTATGTAAATATCCGTAACGGTCACTGCCAGGCTGCATTGGTTCAAAAATAGCTGACCGTTGCGGGACCCCGTCACAGCCTTCGCCTGTCCACGAACTCTGGACATGCTAATCACGATGAACTGAAAAATGCAAGTTATTGGTTATACGAAAGCTACTATAAGTAGTCAAGTATTCTACAATAATTTTACGTAAACACGAATATAGAATTATAACTTGCTATATACTAGTACTGTGAAAGTATGTACTTTTGCTGGCACGAAAACGACGGCTAAAATTTGTATAGAGAAAGAACCAAGGAAGGATTTGTTCTCCCTGTGTGTACTATAACTACACTGTGCTAGAGGAGATAACCCTCTTTCTTTAATCCTTCTATAGGTCTCAACTAAACTAATTATTTATACTCCTGAAACAATATTAACACGTTCAGGATATTACCAAAAAGATATTCAAGATGGCATTCACACTGGCGGCCACAACGGTGAGATTTAAGGGAAAATTATGAACATAAAAAATTCCAATAAAAAGTCCTAACGAAGATAAAATGGTTATGGATTCGTAATTCTATTTCTTACAGTTTCAACAAAAGTAACTTATCCCTGTCCGGCGGAACAATGTACATGTACGTGTACATAATGTGTACAAACGATGTTATAGGAAAAACGAAGAAACTGATTGTTTATTCGAAAGGGGCGAGTAATCTTCTTAGTCTGTAGTTGAAATCATGCTGAAAACTACATTAAAACTGTTTTAAACAAACAGTGTTGAACAAACCGTGTCGAGCAAACCCAACAGGGGAACGGTTTCGGTTGTTGACACAATGACTCGTGAACCACGTTTTACGGTTAGTTAGAAAATAATGAATGAAAGGTGTAGGCGTTTGTTTGGTTGTCATTTCCATTCGTGGTATAGTAACGAACAGCCGAGATGGTAAATTAATTCGCAGACTACTGGTTTTTGAAGCCACATTTCATATAGCGAGAATAAGAGCTGTCAGTGGCACATTTTTTTTTAAACCAGAATGATTTCATTTTGATGTTCCGCTTTTGTAATTGGTTTCACTTTATAAGTTATTTGTGCTTAAAGGGGCACTATCGTCACGGCTATTGGTTAGATAGGTCACCCTCGGCCAATTTTTTGGGGGTTTATTATTACTGGTCATGACAAGATTGAACTTTTTGCTTATCTATCTTCACGATAGAGTGGCCTATTTTGTTTGTGATTCACTAAAGGGCTTTCTCGCAACATTATGGACGATTGAGAAAATAATTCCCCACGACAGTACCATTAGTTTGCGAATATTAGCGAATTGTATCCATCAATGTTGAAGCGACTTACTTAAGTCTACTACTATAGGCCGGCTATTGACCGCTGACTGAACCATTTTCTGAGTGACTCGACGACGCGACAAACGGGTTGACTTGATCAAGGCAACGGATAACTTTGGTCGAACTCAATTCGATTTATAATTACACACACACATGTGGAAGGGGGGGATATCAATCCTTGAACTGTGTGTCAACTGCATGCGTGTGTTGAATTGTGAGATGGGTTCTCCGCGCGTAAGATGGATGTGAATGTTATCATTGTTATCATTGTATCAAAGCCCCGCCCACTCAAGACGGAATCCGGATTGCTGGAGGGAGTCCTGGATATTGTAGGGAATCCCAAAGTCCTATAATTGGCCGCTGAGCATTTCTGTCAACGGAAATAAACCAGTGTGTGTTGGCAGCTATATGCAATCAATCAAAAACGTCCTATTTCGATTCTTCCGTTGGACAAAGAACATCGATCGCTTCTCGATGGGCAACAACGACATGCAAGACGTTATCTAGTTTGCTAGTATCGCAACCGGGCGGTATATAGTGTGCAGGTGTTCATGGCATTATGTTATCTAAGAGAGCCGCTTTCTCAAGTTACACTAGCAGTAATAGTAGCACATTATATCCTACTTAGACTAAGAGGATCTATAACGCCCTCTATCGATCGAGGGCGCACAATTATCATTTCGATTAGTACAGTTATTTTGAGCGCGCAAAATAACTAAATAAAATAATAAACCGAAAATAATATTTGTTGAGTCATAGCTTATCGTTTAGGGGCTCGTTCCGTACTAAGTTAGTTAGAAAGAGGTTTTGTATTGTTAACATAATGCTTAAATGCAGTGTTCTTGTGTTTTTGTATTTATTTGTCTATATTTGAATAGTCTCAGTGGGGTAAAGTAAGTAAGAGTAGGCTCACATACAGTATACAGCTTTTAGATTTCCACTTCAGACGTATATATGCGTTTAAACTACACCGATTTGTGTTAGGAACAGATGGTTAGTACAAAAATTATCATAAAAGTATTGTGTCAGCGCAAAATATTTCCAAATTTGCATACAATAGGCATTGACTCGATCGGTTTTCAGCTATTTTGGTAACACCCTGCGGTTGCTGGTCAGTTCTATTTTTGTTCAAGTTTAAGTTTACCAAGTTTCAATTTATTGCCTTGACCTTTGCAAACAAGCAACCAATATAATCTATTCCGCGTATTAAAGGCCCTTGCTACAGCCGAACAAGCTGGACAATATGTCATGCGCACGGCACGGTCATTGCCCGGTGCGCTGCCCGCATCCAATCAAGTTGGACAATCTAAAGGCCGCGATCACTCAAAAGTCGCCCACCGTGCAGAAATCTAAAAATAACTTACTGACCGACCTTCCATGATCCCAACCCAAATATAAATCGGAATCGTATTGTGTGTGTACGTGTAAAAGCATATACTTTATTCAACCTCGAACTGCCAACTGGACAAAGTGGTCAGCAAGACAAAAGTAGAAATTTCCAAACCACAAATATAATTTATTTATAGCCCGCCACAAATCAAAATATAGTTACATGTATTTGTGCTAGTTCGGTGTCTTCCAGTAACAACAGTAACACGTAACCAGTAGTATCTTACTGTAACTACATTTACGGAGGAAGCCAAAATTAATTTTCTTCCTTTATGGTATAAGCCCTATTAATAAAACTTCTTTTCGCTGAATATTAATACACGAATTATTTACAGACGTACATGTGTACATGTATATAATATGTATTGTCGCACCACCCATGAGGGAATGCGTCCTTCATGGTCACGTACCATTAAATCTCGTTGGCATGATTCTTTGTGAAAGGCCATGTCCGAATTAAATGGCTACGGCTAGACGTCTAGATATACGGCTAGACGCCTACCTTAGGGCCGTGCGTAAAATCTAGCCGTAGCCATTTAATTCGGACACAGCCAAACAACCCGTGAAACATCTAATGACAAAGACCGCTGTCGGTATAGGTAGACATAACATGTGTCAGTGGCTGTCCAGCCTCATTCAAATACAAGAATACAAAAGGAAGAGGGGGGCTCTAGCCCTCCTTTTCCTTTTGTATTCCTGGATCCGCCATTGTGTATAGTAGGCTTGTCCAGCGTGCTTGCCATTCCCCAAATGGTTTTACAATTAGGTCTTGAAATGTCCACGGGTGAACACATTAGAGGTAGGGTATCTTATTCGATTTAAAAGATTGGCTTAATATTTGTGCCAGAATGTACGTGGTTCGGACTTCGAGAATGTTGTAACCTTGAGTCACAAAAATAGGGACGGAAAAGGCCGAGAATTTCCAGCGGTTCATAGTAATTTGCATCGAGAATTACGCCGAGTGTTTGCGGCGTCAACAAACGTGATCCCTGCCTTATCTTCGTTTGCATAATTTACCACAACTGATCAGGACAGTCATACATACTTTTGAGATTACGTTGCAAGAAAATTATATAATGCGTAACTATGCGTCCAATTCTCGCACACCTTTGACAAAACACATATACCGGTACCCACTTTAAACTAAATCAAAACGAATTCCCATAGTATCTTTTGAAACGCCTAAATGTAGGAGCTAAGTAAAATCAAAATAAATGTCTAGATAGTCCCAGAAGTTTTATTTACATACCCATACCGGTTTATGTATTTATTTTTTACAGATCATATTTTACAGTAACATTGAATTATTGTTGTACAATCTGATAGCCAATAATGTTAAATAGCTAATAGCGCATCGAAACCCCTCTTAGACCTGACATCATCTTACTTTCTCCAGGTAAACTGCTGATGACATAATGTTGTATGTGTTTTCAAAGGAAAATCAGCAGTTTACCTCTCGAGATTTTAGAACATTCATTGTGGTGTTCCCTCAATGGGAAGGTTATGACATGTTTGGGTGGGGTGGGG
>JAVCKS010010079.1:0-16506 GCA_032273685.1 Pteraster tesselatus
GTATCTAACAACCTATTTCATTGGTTGTAAGAAATAGTAGCTAACCACAAGACCAATCATAGGCTGTTTTATACAATAACATCAATCCGCTGTGAATCGCAGTTGCTCACGATAAGCAAAGAGTTAAATATGTGATCATTAACCCAATAGAGGCCTATATTTGATGAATTGACTGGCGCATCATTTTCCTATAAACCACATTTTCTCATGTCCTGTTTTTCCCCCAAGTTTGATACTTTTATGACCTCTATAAAAATTGTAATTTGAACTCCAACTTCATTAGCACTGTGAAATATGATGAACATCGAGTAAGTTTGACAGAGATCAGGTTTATTGTTTCCATTGATGTAGTGTATTTCCAAGCAAGTGCAGCTGTTACAACTAAATGCAAGTTATCTTTAATATGCAAGTTGTTTTCAAATTTATAATATATTTTTTTTAAAGTTGTTTTCGTGCTGAATTGAATGGAGTTGAAAGAAAAATGGTAAATGTTGGAAAGACAAACGTTTGACCTAGAAACACAATTTTTTTGGGGGTATATAGGCTGGGCAGTTGGGGGTCTCTGATCGATCATTTGTTGGGGCTGTTAAGGATGATTAAGCACTCCCCTGGGGGGCTTGGTGTACAAGGGTGTAGGATGATGGTCATAACCACAAGGTTTTCTGGCAGATTTAGGGTTTAATTATGGGAGACCACCCCCCTAAGCACACAAGCTGGATTTTTCAGTCTTTGACAAATAGGTAGTTGTTATAGTAATCTCTAAAATAATGGGTTGATGGGTGGTGGTTTAGCACGTAGCATTGCCAAAGAACTGGGGTTGTAAGCCTACTGTGGTCATTGGATTACATTCTTAGGCGAGACACACTTTTACCCCCTCAAGTGCCCAGATCTATAAATGGTTAATGGCAAACTGTTAATAAATCTGAGTGCGGTGACTTGCAACGGAATAGCATCCTTAGTTACCTCAAACTGCTGAAACTGAAGTTGAGCAACAACTTGCTGATGGTGCCATGAGGAGGCTCGACACAGACATTGTGCATTTTGTTTTATTGCCTGACACACTGATGGGCGAAGCTTGGGTTACAAAGTATACACTGAACTGAACAGGTGGTTGACTGAATAGGGGACTGAGAGCTCTGCACCACTGTTGGATTGTCTTGCAGTACTTACCAGTACTATATCAACAAGAATAAAATATAATATTTGAAACGATTTTACAATACTGTTTTTATTTTCAGCGAACCCCAAAACTCTGGCTAATCAACACCCATGTTTAACGTGTGTTTGTATTTGTTTGTTGCGATCCCCAGACTCACGGCCCAGTATATCTACCCACATTACTACATGGCACATCCGACGGTCGCCTACCAACACCAGCACCAGAACCAGGGCTACGTGGACTACCCAACGGCATACGCCTACCACCAGCACGTCAACACGGCGGCCGCCAGCCTAGACCCGTACACGTACGCGGCCAGCCAGGGAGCGTACGTCCCCGCCTCGCCCACGGGCGGCACCGCCTTCCAGTACCAAGTGCCGCAGACCGCGGCCGGCCAGCAGGCCAGCCTTCAGCCGGCCGCGCTGCCGGTCAGTACGTCCAACATTTACCAGGCGCAGTTCCCCACCGCCCAAACCGCACAACCCATCTGTGAAAGGATGTAGTATACTGTGAGTGAGCGGGAAATATTAAAATTAAAATATACTTCTTCATCGTCTTTAATAACAGGATTATAAGGAATGACATGTCACTGGTGTCTTCCTGTTATAACCAGGGTGGGGGCATGATTCGCAACAGAGTCCCTTCATTATATACGTCTTCGGGGTAAATGTACTAATATATGAGGAGTGCACAGCATGAGTCATTCCACCAAGTTGGGAGTACGGTTTCATAACGGTGCCCTTGTTAGGAAGGTATACATGCATTACCTATTATTCTTTATTAGGAGTGTACAGAAGGGGTCATTCCACCGGTGTCCCCTTGTTATGTGGCATGTGGTACTCTCGATTTTCCTTTGATATAAGTGTACATTTGCAATAGTTAGAATGGAATTCAACCGTTACGTAGGGGGGTCATAATAAAAGATAATAGGGTGGTACATTTATACCGACGTAACAAGGAATGCCATGCCCCCAACGTGGTGAAATCACCCCCTCTGCCCTCTCTCACGAAAAACCTAGCGTAGGTGTACGGTTTTCTAAGTACAAGTCCTAAACTTTGTTCTCTGTGAAGGCACAGCAGCCAAAATTGTCGTAATCGGTAAAAGGGGCATTCCTATCAGGAAAACACATCCCGGAAAATACAAGTGGCCCCACTGCCCTTTGACCTGATGTCTGAAAATTGGTAAAAAAATGAACCTTTTCAATACCAAAGCTGGTTCAGTATACTTACATTGTGTATACATCACGTTCATCACGTCTGCATTTATCATGTGGTTTGTACTCGAAAGGAAAGAAGGGGTCGATTGACGTTCGCATGTTCTTTGAACATGAAAAGAAGTTGTGGAAGGTTTAAAGGGAGTGTACCTGATATTCAGCGATTTTAAAAGAGTAAGAATCTTAATATTTGTACCGGCACGTTTGGCTATGTGCAAGATTTCAGCTCAAGCCACGAGAATAGGGGAGTCAAAGGGCTGAGAATACCCCTGCAGATTTACAGCAAGACTCGAGAGGGCTTGCATAGACGATACCTTTCCTTTAAGTGTAAGAGTAAAGATGGGATGTTTTTTGTTATTGTAATTATATATGCAAAACGGTCAGGTGTTTAATATTCATGAGGTCAGAGGTCGGCAAAAACAGAAGGAAAGTCTTGCTGCAATGTTTCGAACCAGTAGGTAGTGGGCATGATTGCTTTTGAGAAGGAATCCATGGCCAAGTCATGTAGTATGGAACCGGAAGTGAATGCTATGGGTAAATCAATGGACGTAGCAGCTTAGGTAAACCAGTCACATGACAAAAATTACGAGAATTCTGTTTTCGTTGGGATAAGGTATACAGCAGGTTCTACAGAAAAATATACTTCTTTGAAATATTCAAATCGGAATAAAACTTCAAGAAATATTACAGATTTTATATTGAAGAATTTCGTCCATTTCACAAAACGCTTCTCTGAGACAAAACTGCTATTAAACTTAAAATTACATCGCGTGAATTCTGACTGGTTATTCTATGCCCGCCACACATAACTTTAGTGGGAATTCTGCAAAGCTCAAAGATTTCTTCTTGAAACATTCACTAAATCAAACGGTGACAACAATTTTACGTATTGGTGAAAATTGTCTTTCATACACCAAGCAATGGGTCAGACAATTTATGCATAAATATTCATATCTTTATATATTTATATATAATCACGTATATACATTTTTATTCAAATTCTTTAATGTCGATGGACTATTTAAAAAAAAAAACGAAATGAAATGAGTGTAATTTATTGTGCTTTTTGTATACAGCAAAAAAGGATAAACCTAGTATAGTACTATTGGTGCATTGTTGTATTGTAATATCTTATGCAGAGCATTTTTTTATTGTTTCATTTTTGTACCCAAACTGGACCATACCATGGGGTCACGCACGACCTTGGGGTCACGACCCCGGTTGGGGTCGAGAAGCACTTACTGTGGGGTCGCGGACTACACTCAAAAACCTTTAAATGAATAAGACGATATGTAACGCCTTCCTGCAATAGAATGTAGGCTAGTTAATAACCCAATCGCCTCCCAGCAAATAGACAATAGAATGAATACATGAATAATTATGTAAATTTGTTCCCTGAGACTTCTAGGGGTCACGGTCTTTGTAGTTGGGGTCACCAACTCCTGGACTATACACTGTAGACCTAATGTGCCTTTTATTCCTTCCCAAACAAACGGATTTGTCACAAATATGTTATGTATTCTTGTCCTGTCGCTCGTAACTTAATCACATGTATTTCATAAAATCGCCAATGCCTGCTGTACAGATTCAGGTTTACTCTTAAAGATGTATCGCCAGATTTCTGACCGATTTCGCCTTGAGAAATAGTTGAAAATGCCGGCTTGCCCTGGTTATAAGCTTTCAAATGATATGCAGCACAAAGCGAAACTACTTTCCCAGATGGTTACCAACTATTTTCTTGTCGAAAGTGAGTTATTGCTACCCCAGCCATTAACTTATTTTAAGAACAAAATACTTTGTAACTTTAAATTATCTCTGCAGAATTTTAAGTTACCTCGGACTGAAATTGGACTGTGCATCTTTAACAAACAAACAAAAAACTCTAGGTAATAATGTTGGTAATTTACTTTAATATTGTAGTCTATTTAGTAGTTCATAAATACGTAGTTATAACGTGACCAGGGAACCCGTTTTGTTAGAGTTTAAACAATCCGGGTCCAGAACAAAAGAAGAAAAAAAACCACCAGGACAACAACCATGAACCAAACGAAATATATTGGCGAGATATCTAGTTACGTATAAAAGTTTTCCCAATGCCGAAGTGTACTTATTACATCAATCCGAGCCACTTATTACTCCTTAATGACAGCCAACTGTTCAGTATGTTAATATGTTAATTAATAATTATGCACATGACTAATTAATTAAGAACAGTATTTGAATATTCAGTAGACAATCATGACTATTAATGATCATTGATATATTATTGTAATTATCCGTTGTAAAAATCCTAGGAGTCCTGGTTAATAGTAGTTAGTGCTAAGAAACAATATGCAGAGATATTTTATGAACCCGCAGTGGTTGCAGCTAATACAAGCTTACAAGGCTTCTATAGTGGTTAGGCCATTAACAAAAAAATTCATGTTTAGTGTCCCCGCCCGCTTCCTTTAGTTTTTTAAGTTTGTTTCAAAATGGCCGCCAGTTTTTTTCAAAGTGGCCGCCACTTGGACTCGGGAAATGATTATCGGGTTTGTATGGGCAAGATAAAAAAATATTTGATCTTTTTCGGAGTCTATATTATGGCCTTAGTACTCAAACAGATTGTATGCACAGCCTGATCTCGGCTCTCCATGTTACCTGTACGTGGGCCCCTATGGAACATAACCAACCAAACAGCACCATCAAACTGGGGACGTTGAATTATGGTGAACCTAATTGGCCTGTACGGCTTTTGCACTGCAACATTTCATTGGTTTTTCAAGGGGGTATACTGTTGGCCTTCACTGGGTTCGAAACCCTTATGGAAGTTCCCCCAATTTCCGGAGCTGTCCCCCCTATCTGTTCGCAGTACAGACCTAGCACCTATGGGCTAGTGTGGTTTGAGCCAACGAAGCGTATCTACTTGCACTGGTGTCTTGTGGATTCTCTGTTATCTTTGTGATATCTGGGAATACACCTTAACACAAACCGTATTTAGCTGTAGGTTTCTAAGTTTACCTAAGTAATTTGAAAGGTTTTGCCGACGTTTCAAATCCGTTTGGTAACTTTAAAAACTTAAAGAAAGATATCGACCAACTAAAGAACCAAGAAGCCCTAAGAAGCTGTGCTTTAACCGCTGATGAGCGTGAATATCTCTGTGTGTTGTAGTTAAGGGGGTATAGTTATTAGATATGGGAAAATGAAATGAATTAGCCGTAATGTTATTTAAATAAATATATTTCATAGAGGTGCGGCTATGGATCGTTAAGAATCTATCTTGTATTATTATTATTATTATTATTATACATAATGTTGGTACTGTTATATATTTAAAAAAAATAATTCAAAAAAATTCAAATGTTCTTAATCTTTTACAATGTTTCAAATATGTATTATATGAAGATAAAATTTAGCTTAATCCAAATGTATTAATTAAAATAATATGTTATTTTAATTTAATGCTTTGTATTAAGCCCACATGGGAAAAATCCGTCCATTATTTTTATTGTAGTATTTCTATTAGGTTTATATCGTAATTGTCTTATTTTACAGCTTTAAAGTATATTTATCATTTAGCGAGGAGGGTGCGGGAGCGACTGCGGTCGGACAGTTTAGATGTAGAAATTAAACTCTCTCTTTTTTCTTTGCCTTATTAATTTGCTGCCAAATGTTTGTAGAAATTATTTTGGGGGTTTGTATAATTCTCGTCACTATCCTAACAATCAGTACTGTACTCATTATAATTATAAGTTGCCTTCCTTCGAAAATGTCTTCCAAAAATGTCGACACCTTAAACGTTAGAGGTGCTTTCATCAGGCTAAATACAGCGCCCTCAGACGATTAGAGGTAGTTTGTTTATCTTTACTTCATAGTGATATATCTTGGTAAATCCCAAAATGTCTTTACTACGGTACTCAAATTGTGGATGCTTCAGACAAGAGTTTTTCCGCGATAGTTTCCAATTTTGTGCCGCTGCCCGTCTGCCCGACAAGATGGCAGACGCTATTCGATAGAACGGTCGATATTATGGTCAGTACATGCATGGTGTAGACATTGAAAACTAAATTTATGCAAAAGAAACTAATCTATGCAACAACAAAAATTATTGTGCTTGGAAATTTTCGGGGGGGGGGGGTTTATAATAATAAAAGCTTCAATTTCGTTTGTTTCAAGTTCCGCGCCACAAACGTTTGGCTAGTCATGAACGGAGGCCTGTGTTCCCCACTGACACCTCCCCCCCCCATTAACCTCATAGACTTTAAGCTAGTCGTAATAAAGTCAAGGTTTCATGGATTACCTTACGCTTTGCATTGAGGGTGTTGCATTTCAATTAATAGTATAAATTCGGGATTGTAATGTAAACACAGCAACTGTTCTTGGAGCTGAAGAAGATGTTAAATAGGAAAAAGAATACATACAATAGGTCTGTTCAGCATTTGTTTATGAATGTAGATATCAAGCAACAAGAGTGCCAGTGCTTACAGAATCCAATTTAGTTCGGCAGCTGGCTGCACTAATTGTGTACTTGGTGAGACGTAAGATTGCTGGAAATGTAAAATGGCGCACCTCCATCGGTTTACACCCCACAGTGAGAAACGGTTGGGAAACGATAGCATACGTCTTAGTGGGGCACTGAAATTCCGTTTGTCTTGGTGTTACGTTCTACAAATATACAAGGGACTGTCCCACAAGATGTCCGATTTTAAAAACTAACAATGGAAACCATTGTTAGGAGAGGCAGAAAAGTACATTTGTTAATTTGTGTTATCTTTACATCAGAGGGAACAAAAGATTTCCCAAGATGGCTGCTGGGGCGAAGGTTGGGGCCTGTATTTAATTATAACACTTATCATAGGAAATGGCGTATTTTATTTCATTTGACTCATGTTGCTTCCATTATAATATCAATGTTATATATATTATTTCTTCCTTAGAAAATAGGGGCCTATAGTCACGGTTAGACCACATTTTGTATAAACGTATAAATACGCCTAGATCAGGGCCACTAACAAATTATCAGTGCCCGAACCCTATACATTTTAAAATAATTTAACAAAATAGAACAAAAAGAAGAAAATCCTCTACTTATTGTTAAAATTGTTAGCCAGTAGATTATGTACATGTAGTTTAGACCGAATAGTTAGAACTGTGTAATCCTAGATATATTGACGACGATTATTTCTAATATTAACCATGTCTCCAGCTATATTGAAGAGTATACTAGTCATGTGACAGTTTTTGTCAGATGTCTGTGTATCTCCGAGAAACGAAATCTGCATACACCAACGGTATAATAATAATAAAAGCCTTGGCCGTGCAGTACGCGATATCCGATATAATACGTGTACTATTAATGAAATCGTCAGCCAAATAAAAAAAAAAGAGGTAAAATTCATTTTTTGTACAAAAATATATAGCACGAAACTGTTTTTTGTTATTTGTTATTTTTATTTGTAATTTTGTTTTTAGAATAATACATCTTTAACAAGGGAAAGCGACAATAATATTCGAATATTTTTAAATTAAATTATACTGTTATAAAAAATTGTAATTATTAAAGAGTAAGGATTTTAGACAGATTATCGAGGTGGGAAAAAACAATGAAAACACGAATTGTTGGTATTTAAGGCAAGAAATAAAGTAGTACATAGGGAATTTACTAACGATATGTGGGACTCTCTATACTGTAACAATAACACTCGATGGGAATAAAGTCATCTCATAACGGAAAACAATCGTCTGTCTCGTCAATTTGTTCATTATTTTCATCATTTTTCTGTGCAGATACGAGCCTGGCATTCCTAACTTTTGGCGCGTATATCGCCGATAACATACGTCCCGGTAATTCTCCCACTCGTCCGAGGGTTCATTAGTCCGATGGTTTACCAGTCCTAGGCAATAATCCCCATAAAACCGTGTTGACCACACGCCTTCCCGATACAGACTGGTAGTCCGTAACTGACTGGCGGTCTAAGCGCCACAGCACTAGAGTCCCTTCATAACCAGAGTTGCGACAACCTAAAATTTGAAGGCCATTTTGTTTCCACTGAACACGGGAAAACAGGTAGATAAACGTAATAGGACACACGTATTCATCGTGCGTAGTGGATTCAAAACGGCTACGTAGGTATAACCTTTGTACCCTCTATGTCGCAACTCTGGTTATGTCGCAACTCTGGTTATGAAGGGACTCTACACAGGACTGACACAGGACTGATGGGTTCAAGTCCCGGCCACTGTGTCCTCGCGGCAAGACACTTCACCCATAATTGAGTGCTGACTATCGAGCAGCAATGACTGTGTGCTCCCCCAGGGAGGTGAGACACTGATTGGAATTATATTGGCCCAGTGATCAGCAGTAAACACCACCCCCCCCACACCCAGATACATGCACAAACAAATAAAAATGAAATAAAAAGTACAAAATGTTTACCACAACACGAACGATTATACATGATGATATAAACCAGGTCCGATGTTATCTACATAAATCAGAATAATTGCACATTTCGTTTCTTTTGTTACCACGCTCAATAAGCACTTTAACACCGGCGAGAAACAGGCGTCCCTGCCAATGATTGATAATGGCGGCTGCCGTGTAGCTCTTTGATAAAGAAAACCCCAATAATCTAATAACGAACAATTTCGGTATTGGTATACCGATTTTCTAATTTATTTATTTATTTGTTTACGAGAGCTCTCTCCGCTTGCTATTTGTGAAAAAAAAATTGATAGATTGACTCGCAATTTGGAGGATTTCTCAGCCCAGCCTGCTGACGATATAGCTGGGTGAATTTAAGCTCGGTTCGTGATACGTCACGACTAATATTCCATGCGAATTATTCACACACGAGTTTATTCACACTTTTCAACTATTGTGCGTACTTCGCCGCAAATTTATGACGTCATTTTCGCCTCGCGTTTCGCATTATTTTACGTGAGGTATGAATCGGGCTTAAATAAGCCGTGGTTCCCATCGGTAAAACGTATAAATGTCCCATCAGCCGAAAGCTGGAAATTTCATCCGCAACCTGAAGCCGCGTATACACATATGTGGCGGTCTCAGGAGCCCAGGGTGCTCAGAGATCCAGATGACCAAAATGGTAAAATACGTCATGCGACGTCAAGCGCAGAACCCGGTGTCATGCGCAGATATGTCCGGTGTAGTCATCTGGATCTCTGAGCACTGGACTCCTGAGACCGCCACACCGGTTTCAGAATTGACCTCGGGTACGGTAGAAAGCATATAGAGAAAGCATGCCCCCAGACCCTCTACCTATAGCGTACATTTCGCCCGCCTTCAATTTGATTTCATAATGATGAAAATATAAGCAACACCCTCCTTCCACGAAAGATCCGCTCCATGAGCCTACAATGTAGCTGTTTAACCGTATAGACTGCCGCAGTATATTGAGATCATTATACCCTATTATTTCCGGCTCGTGAGCTCTATTTATAGGGCAATGTGTTTTGGTTGGTCACTCGCGCTCATCCGTCCGTACATTGTGGTGAAAACACGCCAGTGCAATACCGTGTTGAGCTGCTTGTGGTTAAAGACGTACCCTCCGGTTCGAGACCGGTATCTCCTTCATAAATAATGTTTACTGTTGAATTGGTTAATTTGGAATGTTTAGCTTTAAAAACACGTATCAGATCAGGGTCTCAGAAAGCAGGCCGGCCGCGGCCCGGTTTCGGAGCAACATTTTTATAGGAGTCTATAATTATAGGTTTGACGAAAAGTGGCATCTGACGGAAATACATCTGTACGTCCTTGTTGCGCTGACTTGTGCTGTGTTGTACATGACTTGTGCTGTGTTGTACATGACTTGTGCTGTGTTGTACATGACTTGTGCTGTGTTGTACATTACTTGTGCTGTGTTGTACATGACTTGGAACTGACGTCTTTGTTTTTACCGTCGGGGTGGCCACATTTTTCAAAACATTCTGATACCAAAATGCCGATCGATGATACTGCAATTCAATCCATGTTTTATGTTATATACCCGTATAATGCTATCAGTTTAATGCTATCCGTCATATCCTGTACTGTTTATGGAAAGGAAACGAATTATATAATGTTTTAGGTTAAACTAGGTTAAGCCAAATGGTGCAGAAAACCACAACGGCGGTGATATCTTGTGCCACGTTACAAGCGATCGACACATTCTTTGCCCGGGGAAGGAAACAAACAACTTTAAACCCAATGAGGTTAACCGACGCATTTGTATGTCGATCGCGGCAGTGCCCCGGTCCAAGTTTCAAATCCCAATGGTGCCAACTATTACTGATCTCTATGAAACGGATCTTCGGGTGCTTTTGGTAATTTGTTTGTAGCCACCGATTCGCCATCTTACTAGTCCAGAAACAAACGTATCTGGCCGTGATCCGGCCCGGCCACGACATTATGTTCCAACGAAATGTTTGGACTATTTCCGCTTAATTAAGATGGGACTAGTAAGATGGCGGATCGGTGGCTTCAGCTGGCTGCATGGGCGTTTCTGGAGCCTTTCCCTCCCGCCTCTAAAACTGGCGTACCGGTAACCTACGTAAGCTTCAGATACTTGTGGCGATCTAGTATACAAATATACACTGTCTTGAGAGGTTCTGGTTAAAACTATTGGCAAGAGGTGACTCCAATAGTACTATTTAAAATTTATTTAAAGAAGAAATGTTTATATTCAATTTTGCAGAAATAGTTGTTTTTAACTGACGCTCCATGGACTCGTCAACTAACGATCTTGGGAGGGCGCACCGTCCATTTATTACCTTTGTCTCAATTCATTTATGTCTTACATAATATTTAGACATTACTATTAACATCCGTACACAGAAAGAAACTTGCTCTTGCTCGACATGAGCAGCGCCCGCAAGAATATTACAACTTTATTAATACATTTTCTAGGATTAAAAAACCCAAAATGGCCATTTGAAAGAACCTTGCAAATAGTTTATAAAAAGTTGCAATATAAGTTGCACTATATCGCTGTAAATTGTTCTTATTTGAAAATAAGAAAATCGTGTGTGTGCATCATTGCCTGTCGGTACGCAGAATGGCGTGACATGGTCACACCCTTAATAGCGACCTTCACTTCGTATGACTCTGCGAATTGGCGGAGTAATATTACGTTAAGAACTTAATTTCGTTCTGATTCGCTGCTCAAGCGAACGAAATTACATCAATTGTGTTATAGGGTAATTGTATGGCTCACTTAATTAAGGGGAACAAACGAAACTTGTATCGTCCTAATCTTTGACTATTAGGCATCATAAACATGTATGATGGCAAGGATAGACGGGTAGCTTTCCCATTGCAGACCGGTTTTTTTTATTTTACCCCTCATACACTCCTCTTGGATTTCTAAAATCCTTTAAAAAGTCATTTTCTACTTAAATTAATGCGCACTATTTGTTTTTCTAGACGTATGTGTGGAATACTATAAGTGTCTGGGATTATTATTTACGGTTATTTAAGCTAAGGTGACGTCATAAATGGCGTCACAATAACCGCCATTTTGTTTTCTAGCTTGTGTTATTAATCGCTATACATGTATTTATGTAAATCATCTGAAATAAGCCAATTGCCATGAAGGCGCTGTACATCAAAATGTAATGCATAGAAAAACGTATCGCCTAAAACTATCTATAACGTCTACAAGAATACAAGCAAAAGTATTATAATGTCAAACATACGTCCAGAAAGAAATCGTCTGCATTGAAGAAAATAACATTATAGGTTTTTTAGGAAATAAAAAAATTCACAAAGTTATGAAAGCTGTACCATTCTATACTTGCTATCCTGGCTACATTTTGTGTTATGCTTAATACTCAAAGATTAAGATAAGACATGTTTCGACAGTTCTCCTCCAGTGAGCCTTAAACCCTAATTTTCGGGTCTCAGCTGATGGACTAATACTAGGCGAGGGTTTGCATCCTCCGATTGTCTACTTTGACAATGACACGTACATGTATATGCTTGGAGAACTGGTTATCGGAACGATTAGAATGCCATTCCAATATTATCTCCATATGCAGCTGAATGCTAAAAGGAAGATTCTCTCTCGACAGACATAAAGATCTGACTAGTAAAATGTCACACCTTGATAATTTGCCCCAAACTAATGAGAGGCAAATGTCACAAGCCGTGAAAATAACAAAATGGCACGTAGTCCGTATGGTTTTCGTCGGCGGTCTGTGCTCGATCGACCGCGGAGAGATTTAGTTGGGTATCACTATACCTCGCGGGCGTTTGGTGTGCCTCAAAGCATTATGGGTTGTAGGATGTTTTTTTATTCGTGAGAGAGTTATCGCTTGGCCGCAGAGTCGTCTGACATGCCCTAACCACAACCCTAACCCTAACCTTAACCCCCTAACCCTAACCCTAAGTAGTGCTATCGGATTTTTAGTTGCTTGGAAGTTGAATTATCCTTTGCAATGTTTCTGCCTTGCATGTTTTTTGTGTGTAATACATGTACATCATGACCCCGTAAGTGACCGTTCAATTACTTAGGCGCGCGCAGAGTAGTGTAAACATCTGACACGTACAAGAGCAAACCGCTGTATCTGCGCGCCCAATGAACGCGCGTGCGCGCCGTGTTAATATGCGTGCGTGTCCAATGTGCTCCAACGGGTATCGGATCTAGTTATTATTTTTGTTTTGTTTGTTGTAATTGTACTGGTAACAGCTGAGTTGACCATAGTACGCCCGTGCCCGTGGTATAACTGCGCATTAGAATGTTTGTGCGTGTTTTACGCTCCCTCCTCCCAATCTATGGCTTTGTATGGAGGCGTATAATTTTCTAAAATTAATGGACTTGATCTTTAGTGAAAGGGCTAAGATTCCAAAACATCCGCTGTTACTAATTTGCTATTGTTTCGCCATCCAAGGCTGCCATCCAAGGCTATACCATCGTCTTCAAAAGTTGTAGCCGTATAAATGTAGCCATTCCGTGAGGATTTATTAGACACGGATCCTCTTTGCTGTAACTGTTCATCATAAATGCAATATCTCATCACTCCAGTTGATATTGCACTGTATACACTCTTCATCCCCTGATGGTTAGCCTATATCGCCGGCCTCCTACCCGCTTCGTGATGGACTATTGACCCCTCTCTCCAACATCTGGTCTGTCCTATAATATATAATTCCCCCTCCACCTCTCCCCTCCACCTCTCCCCTCCTCCTGGAGATTATTCCTCACAGATTCTGTAATCTCGAATTCTTTTTCGTCTGGGTCCGTCGCCGCGTGTATATATTATTATTTTGTTTTATTATTATTATTATTTGTATTATTATTATCAAGAAGCAGACGCTCGTGGCATATCACGGGTGGAGGGAAAGAGGTGACGAGATGTCATGTTATCGTCGATCGTTTCCATGGCAACAACCAACCAGCTATAGTTGTTGTAATAATAATGAGGATCACCGACGTTATAGAGCCGTCGATAGTCCGATGTTAGTTGCTGTTGTTATTGTTAATGCAGATATATCCTAAAAATTAAAATACATATTGCGTCATAGTGTTGCTTGTCTGGCGATATACAGGCCTGAAAAATAGAATACATTTATTGGACCGCCATAAATAGTCACTCTCTGTCGGGGGAGCGGAATGCGGTTTTTTTTCCTAGGACAGATGATGCCAAATTTTCAAAGAAAGACCGAGGCCAAATTGGAATAGTACGGTCTAGATTTGGGGGAGGGGTAGGTATGGTAATAATAGTAATAATGATAATATAAGATCCTAACCCCAATTATATCCCTAACACCAACCCTAATCCAAACCTTAACTAATTCTAACCTTATTAGGATTAGGGTTAGGTTTGGGGTTAAGGTTATAGGATTAGGGTCATACAATATTATTATACCTACCCCTCCCCACAAACTAGACCGTACTATATCAACCTGGCCTCATTCGTCCTAGAAAAAATAATTACGCGAGCGGAATCGAACGCTATTTTGTGATTTACCAAGCAAAAGATAGACCCACCGTAACGTGAAAAAAACTAATAGCAGTATCTAATCCTATTGAATGGTAACAGCAATAATAGGCCGTTTTCATAATGTTCTGCAATTGTATTTATATTGCGTCCACAAAGGTTGCTACGCTGGTACACGGGTGTTGACTTAGACAAGCTTTACGGTTGTCAAGGGACGAAAGTATAACATTTGCATCTAACATTATGAACAGCCTATTGCGGTTCTCGCCTTTTGTGGTCGTGCATGCAGATGTTGAATTTGGGGCTCGAATTCGCGCTGTATGACCGAATGAGGGCGTCCGATCTATAAATAGCCACATCGGTATTAGTGGTCGTTTGATGTAAATGCATTTGAGACTGGGTTCTTGTTCGTGTGCTTCGATTAGAGCTGGTTGACACCGTGACAGCGGTGTACGTCTTGGACTGATATAGTTTGGCTATGCTCACTGCTAGTGGATATAGGCCGTATGTATATCGTGAGACACTTACAAAAACATTCAATGGTTTACCATTCAAATCTACCATTCAAAAATACCATTGGTTACCATTGGAATGGTGTTTTGGAACGCTACCATTGAATACCATTAAACACACCATTGGCCCCATACCACTCAACGGTATACCATTGAACATACCATTGGCCCCACATAACGGTATACCATTGCTTATACCATTGGCCCTATGGTAACCATAGGGAACCATACATACTGAGTGATACTGAATTGAATAACCGTTGGACACCACTGATTTTACTATTGAAAATATACCATTCATTTGCATCACCGTCGTTGAAACGTTGTCGATCGGATGTCACCCCCATCCGACAAGTTGCAGATAATTCACTGGATATATCGGTCATGGTTGTACTATAGTATATGTTATTTTACTGTAACCTGTTTAGGTCCAGGTTCTTTATTAGGTTCCATGTTAATGCTGTGTCACCACACCGACACAATTGTATGGGTCTAAAGTATTTTATTTTCATATCTTCACACACATGGCAACGCGTAAAAGTAACAGAGTCGATGTTGACTGGACCCACGCCGAAAGTGTGCATGCTAAACAGCCACAAACGGCACACACTATATACCTTTCATGACCAATGTCACAAACAACCCTGTCTCTTTGTCATATTTGGGTGTGTTATTGCCCTCTCACCGAATGTGTTCAGACATCCAAGGGTGACCTTTTTATGAACATGACAATAAAGCCTTGCATAGCATTCATGAATATGGTTGAATGAACTTGTATAGGCTTATTATCATCCAAAAACTCAGCAAAGGTTTGTGTTTCCAAACTTTCGGTGGGCAGTGTCGACTCCATAGCTACATAACCATAATAACGTGAGACCAACCGGCGCGACAGCGGCACAGGTTGGCATTAATGGTCTTCACCACAACCGGAAACTATTTGTGTGTACTTTTGTATAATATGATCTCAAACGCGTTCCGTTGAAGTCCCATCGACGGACGGACAGGACAGCAAGGCCCCAAAGTCCCTGTTTCTGTTTTGTAACTGTTTGTGTCTGTGCGTTGGTTTCGATTCAGAAGCTCTTAACATTGCCATTCAACATCGAAAAACACGGTGCAAAGTCTTACTCTGGCTCAGTGTTTATGACTAACTGTACAGTTGCATATACCTGATTAATTTATCGTATATCCATTACCCACATTGGAAGAAGAGTATACATATCGTCAGTAGACTCATACAAGTCTATTCACACAATCATCCCCCCCCCCCTCCAAGTCACTTAAAACATTTATTCGAACATCACGTATAGCGGCCATTGTCAAAGTTGTCTGTGCACTGCGTTTGTGATCGTGTATAGGTTGTAAGAGCGGGTTCGAATTCTGACGGATATCGCTCGGGTATTGTCAGTCGGTTTCAGCGACGGTCGACCAAGATGGCCGAAACAGAGGAGATGTTCAGCAACCGCCTGGCCGAGTGCGTGACGCAGGGTTTCCTGTGTCTGGCCATCTCGCTGGGACGCAAGACGGGACTGTTCGAGGCGATGGCTGGCTTCGATGAACCGAAGACGGCCAAGGAGATTGCGAGCGCCGCCGGATTGAAAGAGCGGTAAGAAGCTTTTTAAGCCGTGACGCGCTTAGCGCGCATGGAGAGGGATTTGACCTTCAAAGGATTAAGATGGGAGATCGTCATCCTTAAAGGGGCACAATCGTC